>CAUYUJ010003958.1:0-59057 GCA_963575745.1 Prorocentrum cordatum
TACAGCGGGGGTCGAACATTAGGTCGGGCATGTCGTCCTACAGGCGGACTTTGGACGACACATAAAAATTATCCCGGCAAAGCAACCTAACAGCGATGTGTAGAAGCATATCTGGAAGCATTCCCCTTGAGATTCAGATGAGAATCCAGTTGTAGAATTCTGCTGTTCTCGCAGTCGCAGTCGCATTCGCGATGACAGTCGCAGTGGCAACGGCAGTGACAGTCACAGCCTCAGCCTCAGCCTGCCTCAGCATCAGCATCAGCCTGCCTCAGCCTCAGCCTCAGCCTGCATCAGCCTCAGCCTCAGCCTGCTTCAGCCTCAGCCTCAGTCGGCCTTCAGCCTCGGCCTCAGCCTCAGCCTGCCTCAGCCTCAGCCTGCATCAGCCTGAGCCTCAGCCTCAGCCTGCCTCAGCCCCAGCCTGCCTCAGCCTCAGCCTCAGCCTGCCTCAGCCTCAGCCTCAGCCTGCTTCAGCCTCAGCCTCAGTCTGCCTTCAGCCTCGGCCTCAGCCTCAGCCTGCCTCAGCCTCAGCCTGCATCAGCCTCAGCCTCAGCCTCAGCCTGCCTCAGCCTCAGCCTGCCTCAGCGTCTGCCTCGGCCTGCCTCAGCCTCAGCCTCAGCCTCAGCCTCAGCCTCAGCCTGCCTCAGCCTCAGACTGCCTCAGCCTCAGCCTGCCTCAGCGTCTGCCTCAGCATCAGCCTGCCTCAGCCTCAGCCTGCCTCAGCCTCAGCATCAGCCTGCCTCAGCCTCAGCCTCAGCCTGCCTTAGCCTCAGCCTCAGCCTCCGCTTCAGCCACAGCCTGTCTCAGCCTCAGCCTCAGCCTGCCTCAGCCTCAGCCTCAGCCTGCTTCAGCCTCAGCCTCAGTCTGCCTTCAGCCTCGGCCTCAGCCTCAGCCTGCCTCAGCCTCAGCCTGCATCAGCCTCAGCCTCAGCCTCAGCCTGCCTCAGCATCAGCCTGCCTCAGCCTCAGACTCAGCCTGCCTCAGCTATCAGCAGGCCTTAGCCTCAGACTCAGCCTGCCTCAGCCTCCAGGCCAGTCTCGCTTCTAGCCTCTGCATCACTACTCCGCCAGCCTGCTCAGCCTCAGCCTCCAGCCTGCTTCAGCCTCAAAGCCTCAGTCTGCCTTCAGCCTCTGCCTCAGCCTCAGCCTGCATCAGCCTCAGCCTCAGCCTCAGCCTCGGCCTCAGCATCAGCCTGCCTCAGCCTCAGCCTCAGCCTGCTCAGCCTCAGCCTCAGCCTGCTTCAGCCTCAGCCTCAGTCTGCCTGCAGCCTCGGCTTCAGCCTCCGCCTGCCTCAGCCTCAGCCTGCATCAGCCTCAGCCTCAGCCTCAGCCTGCCTCAGCATCAGCCTGCCTCAGCCTCAGCCTCAGCCTCAGCCTGCTCAGCCTCAGCCTGCTTCAGCCTCAGCCTCAGCCCAGCCTGCCTTCAGCCTCGGCCTCAGCCTGCCTCAGCCTCGCCTGCTCTCAGACTCAGCCTCAGCCTGCCTCAGCATCAGGCGATCAGCCTGCCTCAGCCTCAGCCTCAGCTTGCCTCAGCCTGCTTCGCAGCTGACTTCAGCCTCAGCCTCAGTCTGCCTTCAGCCTCGGCCTGCCTCAGCCTCAGCCTGCCTCAGCCTCAGCCTCAGCCTGCATCAGCATTAAAAATGTGGCCCGGGAGTTGAGTTTATGGAACTCGAAGAACACGAAGTGGCCTACAGTTGGCTCCGGGCATTCAAAATCATGCCCAGGAATGGAGTTATGGGAACTCGAAGACCACGAAGTGGCCTACAGTTGGCTCCGGGCATTCAGAATGTGGCCCGGGAATGGAGTTCTGGGAACTCCAGAAACACAAGCTACAGTTGGCTCCGGGCATTCAGGAATGTGGCCCGGGAATGAATGTTCTGGAGGTTCGAAGAGCACGTATGGGTGGCCTACAGTTGGCTCCGGGATCCAAAATTGTGGTACGGGAATGGAGTTCTGGGAAGTCGAAGAGCACGAAGTGTCCTACAGTTGGCTCCGGGCATTCAGAATGTGGCCCGGGAATGGAGTTCTGGGAGGTCGAAGAGCACGAAGTGTGTGACTGTTTGCGAAAAACGACTTCGGACACGAGTTCGGACACAGCTCCCCGGATGCCGCCCAGACCCCCCTGTGGAGTCATTTGCTGTTCTCTTTTGACGCCACTAGAAACCTATCAGTCTTCGCTGTTAGGTAAATATGTAAAACATGCTCGAACATAGTCAAGAATTGTCTGAAATCGTCCCCAAACTATTTTTTGACAATTTTGGAAGTTTCCTCCTGTAGAGGGCCGGCTGAAATCAAAAGGCAAGCTGCCCAAATGGGAGTCAAACGTTCTGCGGCCCACGACAGTGGAAACATCTCACGACGTTGGGGTGTCTCGGTCCTTCCGGGGGCTGGCAGGCGTGGATCGGAGAAGGGCGCCGCCTCGTCGATGCAGCGGCGATGCCAGAATGGATAAGAACGGGCTTCAGATCGCGCCCCTCCTCCTCCTTCTCCTTCTCCTCCTCCTTCTTCTCTTCCTCCTCCTCCTCCTCCTTCTCCTCCTCCTCCTCCGTAGCCATTTTGGCTCAAGAACCGTTTTGGCACAATCGCGCCCGCGCGGCGCCCTTGGGCCAGGCTCCGCACCTCTTCGCGGTGTTCTTGACTACCGGCTGCCGTCGCCACGCCGAGGGCGTCGCGACCAGCCCCGACCAAGTCGGAGCCAAACTTTGGGATGGGCCCTCGCCGCCCTCGCTCGGCTGCGCCGCGGCCCGCTGCTGGGGCAGCGCTCGCGGTGCCGTTCCTGGAGGACTGGACGCGCTGCTCGAGCTGCTCTTCGTGGCGCTGGAACAAGAGCTGGTGCCAGGAGCTCTGGCAATGCAGCTGCGGGACCGCCGTCGAGCCGTTCCGTCGGCACCCGCGGCGCCAAGCCTCCGCGGCTGCTCCAGCCAGCCTGGGCCGCGCGGGCTCCCTCGCCCAGTGCCCCTGGCGGCGACAGGGGCCCGCCGACGGCGACGCGAGCTCCACTGGCGGCGCGAGCAGGACCTCGGACCTGTCGTCCGTCCTCACGCAGCTCGCGGCCTCGAAGGGCCAGGAGCCCCAGGCGGCCGCAGCCATCGAGCTGGTGCGGAAGCTGGTGGCGCCACCCCCGCCCGTGGTGGAGGCCAAGCCGCCGCCAGGAAGCACCAGGGCGCGGTGGACGCGGTGATCAGGCTGGAGGACCAGCTCGCAGCGGCGCGCGAGAGGGAGAGCGCGATGGCCGCGATGCTGGCGGAGGCGGAGCACTCCAAGCGGGTTGCCGCGGCAGCGGTGGCGCGCCAGGCTGCCGAGGTTGAGCGGCAGCAGGACCTCAGTGAGGAGATCTTCCAGCTCACGTGGGACCCAGGTGTCTTCTCGAACGTGAGCGACCTCTCGCCGTCCGAGCGCGAGGAGCTGAGGCAGCTCGAGTCCTCGCTCACCGCTGCCAAGGCAGACCTGGCGGGCAGGGCGAAGGCCATCAAGGATAAGTTCCAGCAAGCGCGCGCGGTGAAGATGTCACTGCGCAAGCGGAAGGGCTCCAACTCGCCCGACCGCCTCAGCGAGATCGACGAGGGCGACGCCGTGATGGGCGACGCGGTCCTCGGCGGCAAGGCAGTGGCTGACGGTGGCTCCACAGGTGGCGCTGCGGAGAAGGGCGAGAACTCCATCGCGCAGGCTGCTAAGCAGATCAGCGCCGCCAAGCTGTCTGCTGCACGGGCCGCCAAGACAGCTGCTGCTGGTGGGGCGGCCGCGGCGCGGCCCAGCGCTGAGGGCGGGACCCCGCAAGCAGAGGCTGCCCTTCCCGCCGCACCCGCAGCCGAGCCAGGGGCCTCAGCGGCTAGCGGGGCCCCCGCGGCCTCAGCTTGACGTGAGGCCGCGGGCCCAGCCCATGCAGGCTCGGCCCGCGCCAACACGAGTCTTGATGGAGGTGTTGAGGAGATCGACTCCAGTTTTGGCAGCAGTGGGGGCCATCGCTTATTCTTTGCGAATGTCACGGAGATGGGACCACTGGCTTGGGGCTTTGTGGAGGAGTCGGTCGAGAGGTTCAACGCGTTCAGCTTCGTCGAGACACACGTGCAGGGGAGCCACTTTGAGAAGTGGCGGGTCGCGGCCAAGAGGCTCGACCTCAAGATCTTGGCCAATCATGCAAGGCCCTCCAGGAAGGGCCTTTTGGAGGGATCCACTGTCGCGGGGTGTGAAGGCGGCGAGTGGTTGTTGTGCAAGCGCGGCCAGTTCACGCACACTCTCGAGGGCAGCACGGACGTGGGTCTTGCTGCTCCTGGTGCTACTGCCGCCGACGGTTTCCAAGCCAGCGTGCTGCACCTCAGGGGCAGGGGCTCGCTGGTGGTGGTGACCTTCTACGGCGTGAGTGGCACGGGCTGGAGAGGCAGCAACGTGCGGCGCTTCGCCAAGTTGGGCGGGCTCCTCCAGGCCATCCGCATCCCGTGGCTGGTCATCGGCGACTTCAACATGCCGAGCGAGACCTTGCGAGGTGCGGGCTTCCTGCAGCGGGTCGGAGCCCAGGTAGTGCAGGCTAAGGTAGCCACCACCTGCGACGCGGGCAAGGAGGGCTCGCACATTGACTACGGATTGTGCTCGGCCTCATGCGCGCCGCTGCTGGCGGGCATGTGGGCCACAGCAGCTGTGCCCTGGAAGACCCACTGCGGCCTCGTGGTGGAGTTTCGGGCAGGCCATGAGGTGCTTCAAGGCCGTCGGCTGGTGCTCGCCAAGAGCTTGCCGCAGGCCTCGCGCCCGAGGAAGGAGAGGGCCAGCACGCGGAGAGGTCGGTCTGGAGCTGACGCAGATCGCCGCGCCCTCGCCAAGGAGAAGGAGCTGGACCTCCACGCGCAGCTCTACGGCATCCACGTGCAGGCCAGGATACTCGAGGAGGCGTCCACCGGCACAGGCTCGGCGGGTTCGGACACCTCCGACGCGAGCAGCGAGAGCGACGGCTGGGAGGCCCCCGTGTTCGGCCAGGCCCCCCCCCGCGACCCCCGCAGGCCGCGTCGCGGCGAGGTTCGACGACATGGACGTGGACCCCTTCGAGGACCTTGCCGCGGAGCAGTTCGAGGATCTCGAGAGCGGCCCGCCCGAGGAGCCCTCTGAGGTCGCGGCCGCCCCGCCTCCCCGCAGCCGTCGCAAGGAGGGGGGGGAGGACGGCCACTCCCTGCGCCCTCAGGAGGAGCGCGGGGGGGGGAGGACGGCCACTCCCCGCGCCCCACTGCCCCATGGTCGCGGCGGCAGCGGGGGGCAGTGCCCGTGGCTGCTGGAGGACGCGGTCTGGCGCGACACGGCCGCTGGCCCCCGCGAGGCTGCCCCAGCGCCTCAGGGGCAGGACGAGACGGCGGCCCTCCTGGTCGGCGGCCCCCACCTGGTGCAGCTCAGCTCTCAGTACGCCGGCTGGGCAGCCCACGTTGAGCGCGCCATCTGCCGCCAGCATGGCCAGCAGTACGCAGGCAGCGTCTCACGCAGCAAGAGGGCCCAGCTGGTTGATGCTGCCGCCACGCAGGGCACGAGCACCATGGCGAGGAAGGAGCCCCTGCGCGGGGTGGCAGCGCGTTGGTGGGCCTCAGTGGCAGCGCTCTTCGGTCGGCTTGGCAAGCTCCGACGGCGCAGCAAGAAGGCAATCGAGGACAGGCTGCTTCTGCGCGCAGCAGGGTGCGAGCTGAGCCAGCACGTCCCTGCGCAGGCCAAGAGGTGCTACCATCGGGCCAGGAACGGTGGGCGCCCCATCGGGCAGCCTCGACATCAGCACGCTGCAGCAGGCTCGAGGCCTTTGGCCGAAGGTCAGCGAGCTACCCCTCCTCGCGCTGGAAGGTCTCCCAGGTTCAGCGCTCTGGTCGCTAGCCTGGAGGACGTGCACACCATTTTGATGAGGACCTGATAGCGCTGGAGGAGGCGGCTCAGGAGGCGGCAGTGCGCGCTCGGAGGCTCGCGGTCCAGGCTTCCCTGCGCGAGTTCCGACAGTGGATCAGCGCCGAGGAGGCCACCCCTCTGGTGTTTCGCTCCTTGCGAGAGCGACAGTCAGCCGCGGACGAGGTGATGGTCGGCAGCCGCATCCTCGTGCACCCGCGCGACATCCTCGTCGCTAAGGCTGACGCATGGAGTGGGTTGTGGGCTCCGCGACCCTACGACCCCAGCGACCTGCAGGTGCTCTTCGGCGAGCTTCGCGAGCTGGTGCAGTACGAGGAGATGGAGCCCATCACGGTGGTCGACATCCGTCGGGCCCTTCTGCGCATGCGGCCCAAGACGGGCAAGGGCATCGACCAGTTCTCGGTGGGCGACCTGGCCAGGCTGCCTGACGCGGCGCTGCAGGAGCTGGCTGACCTCTACACCGCCGCTGAGCAGGCGGCCACGTGGCCAGAGCAGCTCCTCCTCGTGCTCGGCCACGTCCTGGAGAAGAAGGGCGGAGGCGAGCGCATCATCGGCGTCCTCAGCATGGTCACCCGTTGCTGGAGCATGGTCAGGGAGGACGCCATGCGGGAGTGGTCGCGCCGCACGGCCCCAGCGTGGGACGCGGCCGTGGCTGGCAACTCCTCGCTGCGCGAGGTTTTCGCGCGGGCCGTGAGCGAGGAGTCCTACGCGGCCTTGGGCGTCTCCTACGGGCACGGCCTGGTTGACATCCAGAAGTTCTATGACAGCATGCCGTGGGCGGGGCTTGCCCGCGCCGCCCTTCGGTGCGGCTTCCCGCCCGCCGTCCTTGCCCTGGAGCTGCAGCAGTGCATGGCGGGGCGCGTCCTGCTGCAGGACGGCTTGGCCTCGAGGCTCGTGGTCCCCTCGCAGTCGGTGGTTCAGGGCGTGCGGTCGGGCACGCGCTTCGGCAAGTGCATGACGTACTTCACCATGGAGCGGCTCGCCACGGGGGCCTCACAGGGAATGCCTCAGCTCCTGCCGTCTAGGATCTGGGTGGATGACCTCTCCCTTTCCGCGGTTGGCTCCCGCCCCGCTGTGGTTGCTGCCGTCTCGCAGGGCATCCGCGACTTCGGGCAGGGCATGCAGCAGGAGGGCTTCGCGCTCTCCCCCAAGAGCGTGGTGGTGTGCTCGCAGCTGGAGGACGCCCGCAGCATCGCGAGGATCGTCAAGCAGCACGGGTTCACCGCCCAGGCTTCCTCTTTCGGCACGTGCCTCGGGGTCGACCTCGCGGCGGGCAGACGGCCAGTGCGCACCGCGATCTCGAAGCGCTTCGGCAAGACAAGGCAGGCGAGCAAGCGGCTCCGTGGCATGGCCAAGGCCTCGCGGCAGTACCTGAAGTGCGGTTTCATCGAGAAGGTCGGCCTCCAGACGGCAGCGACCTACGGGCTCGAGATCTTCGGCGCCTTCGGCAGCAGGCTGGCCGAGTTGCGACGACGGCTGGCGTCAGTCACAGGCGCCGTCAAGCGTGGGAGGTGCCTCACCACGCAGCTGGCCCTCCGCGCGGGAGCCCTGGATCCAGCACGGCGCCTCCCACGGGCGCTCCTCAAGAACTGGTTCGAGGTATGGAGAGGCAGCCAGGAGATACGCCAGCGGGTCGAGCGCGCCTGGATTCCCATCCATGCCAGGCTGCGCGAGGCCCCCCCCCCCCCGAGGAGAGGGTCTCCGCCCTGCAGGCTATGCTGCTGCAGTACGGCTGGAGTCCAGTGGGTCCTCGAGGTTGGGAGCGGCACCTTCAGGACGGATCTCGGGAAATGTGGGCCTTCCCCGACGTGGCCAGCATCACCGAGGGTTCCTGCCAGGCCGTCCTCGACGCCTTCGACGCCTCTGTCCAAGAGGACCTGTGGCAGCGCGCGGCGGGCCACTGGTGCGGGGCTGGCCTGGAGGGAGGGACCGACCTGCGCTCCCTGCGGCGTCTCCTCCAGAGGCTCAGGCAGCTCCCAGGGGGGCCCGCGCTTGAAGAGCTGCTCGCCACCATCGCTGTTGGAGGCGCGTGGCCGCGAGCCAGAAAGAGGGAGGTCTTCGGAGACACTGAGCTCTTGACGTGCCCTCGATGTGGCGAGGCCGAGGAGACCGCCTACCACAGGTACCGGAGCTGCCCGTGCAACACGGGCAGCAAGGCATACGACGACAGCGACGAGTTCAGCGGCCGAGCGGCAACCGACCATGAGGCGCACGCCGCCTTCTGGCTCAGGGGCCTCCTCCCTGCCAGCTGGACGGAGGTCAGCGCCCCGCCCGACGGCGACTCGTGGATCTTCTTGCAGGGCCATCGGGCTGACAGCGTGGCCCCTGGCGAGTTCGGGCGAGGCTCCGAGCTCGCCCCCTCATCCTCTTCGGCGATGCCAGCGGGGGTCATGAAGGGCAGGTGCCCCATCTTCGTCGGGTCGGGCTCGCCGTGGCCATGATCCAACTGCTCAACGGCATGCTGGAACGGGCCGTCTGGGGCAGCCTCAGCGGCCCCGTGCAGACCGTGCACCGCGGGGAGCTGCGCGCGCTGGTGCTGGCCGCGCAGGGCTCCCTCGGGCCGACGGCCTTCGTCTCCGACAACCTGGCGGTCTGCATGGGCTGGTGGAGCAGACGCGATCAGCGGCCGCAGGGTGCCGACTGTGACCTGCGGGCCCTGCTGGGCCAACTCTTCCTGACGAGGGACAGGTCGGAGTTCGTCGAGGAGCACGTGAACTCACACCTGGACATGGACGAGGCCGCGCGGCGCGGCCTCCCGCCGTGGCTGATCATGGGCAATGCGGTCGCCGACGTCCTCGCAGGAGAGGCTGCAGAGCTGGCCCGCCTCCCTGCTCCCGAGAGGGGGCGTGTGCTCCAGGCTGAGCAGATGGCGATGGTGGTCAAACGACGTCTCCTGCGGGCGACCTTGGACGCGCTGAGCGCCGAGGCCGAGTTCACGCCATCGGTGCGACACGCGAGGCGACGGCGCCAGGTGCCGCCTGCGCCCAGCATGGTGGAGGCCTTCGGCTCGTCGCACGCGCTGGACAGCCGAGACAGCTGCTTGCGATGCAGGTGTTCAGCCTCCCGCGCCGCGCGCTCGCAGTGGATGGCATCTCGCTGTCCAGGGCTGCTGCGCGATGGGCCCTCCACGCTCAGGCTGCGGGAGGGCCTCCCGCACATCGGAGGAGGTCGGCCCCATGCCTCCCACTTTCTTCGACTCCATGAGCGCCTGGACGTGCGGTTCTGCGTCTGCTGCGGGTGCTTCGTGGCCGCTGCGGGCCGCATGGTGGGCCTGGGCCTTCGGGCCAGGTGCCTAGGCCGCCCTTCGCGGGCTGGCCGCGACTGCCCCCAGCGGCTGGCTCGAGGCCGGTGGCCGAAGGCCAGCGGACAGCGCAGGTTCGTGAGGAAGGAGGCCGAGCTGGTGATCGGCCCGAGGCTGCTGGCCCTTCGGCGCCGCGCTGCTCGAGCAGCTGCACGTGCCGCAGGCCGCCGAGGTGGCCAGGCCCCCCCTGCGCTGGGCGCGGAGGCCGACGGCGAGCTGGACGAGGTGGACCACTGCGCGCTGGGCGACACGATCGGGGACGCTGCTCGTGGAGGCGTGGGTGCTGCGGGTCGATCCGTGCGGGAGATCGGCCTAACCTCGTGCGAACCGCTGATCCCAAAGCGGCTCTCGCCAAAGCCCCACGCCGCCGACGCAGAGCGGGATGTTGTTGTGATGGGCGACTCGGTTCTCGTGACGGCAGACCTGGAGGGGCCAGCCGCTCCCCATGCGCTGGGCACGGAGGCCGACGACGCGCTGGACGAGGTGGTCCACCACGCGCTGGACGACACGATCAGGGATGCGGTACGTGAAGGCGTTGGTGCTGCGGGTCGATCCGTGCGGGAGATCGGCCTAGCTTCGTGCGAACCGCTGATCCCAAAGCGGCTCTCGCCAAAGCCCCACGCCGACACTGAGCGGGAGTTTGAGGTGCTGGGCGACTCGGTCCTCGTGGCGGCAGACCTGGAGGGGCCTGTCCCGTTGGGGGCGGCGCCTCCAGGTCCTTCGGCTGGCCCAGACAGTTGCCCGCACCCTGTGATAAATTGCGGGATGGCAGAGTTCGAAGGGGGGGCGAGGTGCGCCACGGGCGCGGAGTCTTCCTCGCCTCCCCGTGGCCTCCCAGTGGACGCGACCTTCCTCGACAAGGTCGCCTTCCTCCTCCGCGCTGCCAGCGGCGGCATCGTCTCGGACATGGAGGACGAGGTCGGCCAGACCGTGAAGCGGCAGCGCCGAGCGGCGGCCGCTGTGCCCGCGGGCCGTGGCCATCGCCCCAGCAGCTGGCCACCGTCGGCCACCCGCGGGGCGCCTGCGAGCGGTCCGCCCGCCAAGCGGGCGCGGGCCAGCGCCGCGCCGAGCCTGCCCCGCGCCTCGCGAGCCGCCGAGGGCGGCGACCGCTGAGCGGGGTCGCGGGCGCCGCGGGCGGGGCGCGTCGGCCCGACTGACGCGTTCCCTACTGCCCTCACCCTCACCCTCCTCCTCCTCCTCCTCCTCCCGCCGATGCATCGGCGATGTGACGTGATCCTCCGATCTCATCTGCTCCAGCCTAGTTCGCTAAGCGCTTAGCGATTTTTGCCGTCCCTCGACTCGCGCTGGGCCTTCCACGACTCCTTCAAATCTATCTGAATGTCTCTGAAGTCACGTAGACTTATCTGGGTCGACGTCAGATACCACCGCAATGTATCGGCCCGCCTGGCTGCAGCCCCGCAAGTCTATCGGGGAAGAGCCGCGAGGCCCTTGGAGACCCATTTTGGGAGGCCTGGACCAGCGCGGCGCCCCCGCTCCCCGCAGGGCTGAGGGGCAACGACAGGAGGAGACGGCTCAGGGGAGGAAACATCGACCTGGAATCGGTGATACATCACGGATAGATAGGCGGTATGCCCCCGACAGTGAAACCGAACGTTCCTGGGCGGATTGGGCATCGGGCCCCTATCGGCGATCAATGGGCGATTGGGGGTCGGTGCGCCCCCCCTGAGCCTGTTCCCCCCCTAGCGTTACCCCGGAAGGGCCCGCCCAAACCGAAGGTCTGAGGATTGGGGCCCGCGGATCCACGGGAACGCATTATTCACCGCTCCCCCGTGCTCATGGGCGCGCCGCCCTGATCTCCTCTAGGTCCAGCTCTTCGGGCGGCTCGAGTTTTCCGGTTTGGCGTTTCTCCTCCATTTCTTTGCCTTATGAGTACAGTCGACCCGTGCCATAAGGATGCGCGATAAGAATGCAAGCATGAAGGGGCCGCACCGAGCCGAGAACCGAGAACCGTGACCGAACCGGACCGAACCGGTCCAAAACCAAGAACGTAGAAAACCTAACCGGACCGAACCGAATTCATTCAGAACCGACCCGGCGAGAACCGAACCGAACCAGAACCGGAACCGAACCGGACCCCGGGCGGCCCCTGAACCGAACCGACGGGAACCGACCCGAACCCCTTTCCCCTCCGGTCCGGACCCCAGGACCCCGATGACCCCCAGGACTCCGGGACCCCGATGACCCCAGAACCTCCCGAATCGACCCCGATGACCCCCAGGGCACCGGGGCCCCCCTGGACCCCCGGGACCCCAAGACCCCAGGACCCGAGGGGGGGCGCAGCCCCGAGGGGGGTCGCACCCGCGAGGGGGGTCGCACCCGCGAGGAGGGTCGCACCCGCGAGGAGGGTCGCACCCGGGAGAGGGGAGCGCAGCCCCGAGGGGGGTCGCACCCGCGAGGGGGGTCGCACCCGCGAGGGGGGTCGCACCCGCGAGGGGGGGGGTCGCACCCGCGAGGGGTGTCGCAGCCCCGAGGGGGGTCGCACCCGCGAGGGGGGTCGCACCCGCGAGGGGGGTCGCACCCGCGAGGGGGGCCGCACCCGGGAGAGGGGGTCGCAGCCCCGAGGGCGGTCGCAGCCCCGAGGGGGGTCGCACCCGCGAGGGGGGTCGCACCCGCGAGGGGGGTCGCACTCCGCACCCTCGCACCCGCGAGGGGGGTCGCACCCGCGAGGGGGGTCGCACCCGCGAGGGGGGGTCGCACCCGCGAGGGGGGTCGCAGCCCCGAGGGGGGTCGCACCCGCGAGGGGGGTCGCAGCCCCGAGGGGGGTCGCACCCGCGAGGGGGGTCGCACCCGCCCCCCGGGGGTCGCACCCGCGAGGGGGGTCGCACCCGCGAGGGGGGTCGCACCCGCGAGGGGGGTCGCACCCGCGAGGGGGGTCGCACCCGCGAGGGGGTCGCACCCGCGAGGAGGGCGCACCCGGAGAGGGGGTCGCAGCCCCGAGGGGGGCGCGAGGGGGTCGCACCCGCGAGGGGGGTCGCACCCGCGAGGGGGGTCGCACCCCGAGGGGGGTCGCACCCGCGAGGGGGGTCGGGAGGGGTCGCACCCGCGAGGGGGGCACCCGCGAGGGGGGTCGCACCCGCGAGGGGGGTCGCACCCGCGGGGGGGGTCGCACCCGGGAAAGGGGGTCGCAGCCCCGAAGGGGGTCGCACCCGCGAGGGGGGTCGCACCCACGAGGGGGGTCGCAGCCCCGAGGAGGGTCGCACCCGCGAGGGGGGTCGCACCCGCGAGGGGGGTCGCACCCGCGAGGAGGGTCGCACCCGGGAGAGGGGGTCGCAGCCCCGAGGGGGGTCGCGGGTCGCACCCGCGAGGGGGGTCGCACCCGCGAGGGGGGTCGCAGCCCCGAGGGGGGTCGCAGCCCCGAGAGGGGGTTGCACCCGCGAGGGGGGTCGCACCCGCGAGGGGGGTCGCACCCGCGAGGGGGGTCGCAGCCCCGAGTGTAAGGGCCTGGCGAGGAGCGCTGGGGTGACAACTGCGCCCTCAAGGAATCCCGCGCGAGGCTCGCGCGAGGACTGCCCGCGCGTGGCGAGGTCACCAGGCGAAGCGACGCAGAGCCCGCGCGCCCCCGAGGGCGTCGCAGAAGACGTAACGAGCCATCGCAGCGCCCATCGACATTGCAACTGTTGCCGACGCGCCGACAAATCAACTCTGCAGATTTTCGGCTGCACGCGGGCGCACGCAGAGCGAAATGGCGCGGCCAGCGCGCCCAACCAAGCTACCTCGCGATGACAGAACGAAGGGGGCGAACGCATCTCCCGTGCGCACCCAACCACGAAACAATAACAAGCGCTAACCAGGCCCGCGCAGCGGCCAAAGTGCACAGGACACGAACCCAAGGAACACTGGCAAGCGAACACAAACACCCCCCGCCCTCGCGCAAGACGGAAGCATCCAGGCATACCAAGAAGTCCATGATCCGCCACGCTCTAAGCGAACGCGCCGTCGCACCACTCCGACAACACGATTGCAGTCGAGTGCCCAACCGACGTCTTTACCCTGACGTCGTACTTCGGGCGGCCCGCCTACCCAACCTCGAATAGACGAGGGATCACGGGCCCAACACGCGATATCCACCGCGCGCGCGTGCCCAGGAGGCTCGCGCGGGATTAGGCGCACGAGAAGCAACTAGCTCTTAACGCCAGCTCCATCTCGGCGCGCGCCCGCATAACTGGGCGCAGCTGCAGCCTTGAGCCAACGCGGCCTGGTTGGGAGGGCTGAGGGCGGGAGGAGGACGGGGCGACCGAGGAGCGACAGAGGCAGGCAAGCGGGGTCGCGAGGGGGGCGGAGGGGGAGCCGAAGGGCGCGTAGGAAGGAGGAGAGGGCGTCAACGGTGAGGAGGCGAAAGGCACTTGAGGCGAAGATGGGGGAAGGAGAGAGACGGGCGTCCCTGATTGGTTCGGCCATCCCTTGAGGGGCGAGGGCGGGCTGACCCACTGAGGAAGTGGAGAAGAGCGGCTCGCTCCGCGGGGCGGGGACAAGGGTGGGCAGGGGCAGGGAAGGAGGGGCAAGCAGGGACAGGGAGGGCTGGGCTGATCCACGGAGGAGGCGAGCGAGGAGTGGGCAGGCACAATGAGGGAAAAGGGGAGGTGGGGATACGACGACCAGCAGTTACCTTGAGTTGATTGCCCTGAATCGTCCAGCCTCGGTGGGCTGGGCGACTCAGGTGCGTTGCGAGCGGTTTCTTCGCGCCCCTTGCTTGCCGCCGCAGGGGAAGGGGATTGGCGCGGCCTCGGGCGGGGGATTTTGGCGGAAGAGGGGGGCCAGAAGACGAAAATGTGCGGTCCACGGCACGGCAGATGGAGATATGATGGGCCCCACCGGTAACACCCGCTCCCGAGCACGGTCGGGAGGGACCACCCTTTTCAACAGTCAAGAGTTGGATGATCCAACATCCATGCGAATCCTCGCCGCGCTGGCGGCGCGGCCCACGGGACTCCGAGTACACGTACTCACATCCCAAGCAAAAGAATCGCCCCCATGTTCAGCGGGGGCCAACCTTGTGCTCGACAGGCGTTCCGTGCTTTTCGTTTGTCGGCCAGCGCGCGGTCATTCCACTCTGGCGGGAATGGCCGCGCTGACCGACAAACGAAAAGCACGGAACGTGTTGCGAGAACGGGACACCTAGTCGACCATCTCGCCGCGAGCTGCACCCTGGCCGCAGGCGTCGAACCAGGCGTCCATGTCAGAATTGGCCTTGAACGACTTCGGGAGCTGCGTCGTCTTGGCCGCGACCCACGCGGCGGCCGCGGCTGCGAGAGCGCCCGCAGGCGACTTCTCGCGGACGCGGTCCTCCAAGAAGTAGCTGATGCCGTAGCTGGCCAGGTGCTTCACCTCGGCGCCGCGCTTGGACTCCTTGAGGTTGGGCTTCTTGCTCTTCCAGTCGATGCTGGCCGCGATGGGGATCAAGAACGGCACGTAACCCATCGGCACGTACACA
This sequence comes from Prorocentrum cordatum, assembly GCA_963575745.1. Taxonomy (NCBI): domain Eukaryota; class Dinophyceae; order Prorocentrales; family Prorocentraceae; genus Prorocentrum; species Prorocentrum cordatum. The sequence goes on from CAUYUJ010003958.1 coordinate 14,615, forward strand.
GCGCTGCCCGCCTCGAGCAAGCACGACCGATGATTGTAGAGCGCCCCAGACTCGGCGTTCTCCAGCAGCCCGTTGAAATCAAGATTTTTTGAGACCCGCTCAGGATCTACGATCACCACCATGGAGAGACCACTGAACTGCTGGACGAAGATCGGGCACTGAGACCATGGCAGCGTGGTCTTTTCAGTCTTCCACTCCCCAGTGCTGCGCCCATATACGGCCATGCGGAGCCCGCCCAGTGGTTCAGTCGAAACATCGCCATCTTCGCCGTCGAGCTTGAAGCAGAAACTCGGCGTGTAGTCCAGGGTCCCCCAAGCCGATCCCAAGTCATTATTCCGCATGTAGTCTCTCACCTCTGTCATTTTGGCCGCCATGAGCTTGTCCTACTCCTCGTACATGTTCGCGAACGTCTGCTGGAAGATGCCCCTGGAGGCCTTATCCACGTCCTGCGGCTTCCTGATGATGAACGGCTCCAGGAACGTGTTCACGCAGATGTTGTCCGCAGGGTGGTCTGCAACCACATTGTACTCAATCTTCAATCCGTACTCGTTCGATGGCATGCCCAAGTCGTTCAAGGTGTTCGCCGATATCATCGCCACGGCGTCTGGCAGCCTCTTGCCAATCAGGTACGACCTGATCTTGCCCCTCACGAACCTCCACTCGCGCGAGAGCCCGCTCTTCTCCAGGCGCTTCTTGGCCACGATAGCCTCGGGCAGGTTTACAACTTGGGGCGGGGGGACACGGTGCAGGGCGAAGGCAGGGGGGGGCCTGCGGGGGGGCGGCGGGCGGCGGCGACGGGGGCATGACCGCGCGGTCCACCCGCGCCTCTGCCCCCTCCCCTCGTCTGCATCCTTCCTCGAGGAACTGCCGACTCCCACGCCGCCCCTCGCCGCCGCCCCCCCTTGGAGCGCCTCCACTGCCCGCCGCCCCCGTCTCCCTTGTCGACCCCCGCCCTCCCTCCGCCCCCTCCGAGCGCGCCTGCAAGCCAGTCTCGTGGCGGCGGAAGCGCCTCGCCTCCTCCCTCCACTCCTGCACGCGCCGACTGATCGCACTCCTCTCCTGGCCGAAGTCGAGGCCCTCGTCCCACTTCTGCGTGTGCTCACGCAGCTTGTCCAGATTCTCCTTGGCCTTCTTGAGCCTGGACAAGCAGTCGGGCAAGTTCAGACGAGCGACGCGCTCCTGGGCGGAGAGGGGGGGGCACGTCGCCGTCGACCGAGCCCGCCCAATGGGGGCCCAAGAGGAGCCCAAGAGACCCAAGAGGGCCCCAAGGGGACCTGAAACCAAGCGCGCGCAAGCGGGATGTTGCACACGCTTGGTCTTGGGCCCCCTTCGGGCCTTCCGAGAGGGATCGAATAGGGCTCTCGGGGCCCTCGCGGAGCTCTCTTCAGGCCCGTTTGGGGCTCTCTCGGAACCTCTTAGTGGCCCAAGGCGGCCCCAGGAAAGCCACATCCCCCAACGTCCCCCTCATAAGCCACCAACTCCTCTCCAACCATTACCATCCTACGCCTGGCCAACACTCCCGCGCAGGGCTCCTCCTTGCCAATCTCCGCGATCTGGGTCTCCAGCCACTCGATGATGCACACCCCGTCCGCCTGGGGGCGCGACGAGCGGCCCGCGCCGCCGAGCGCCCCCAGTGCCCAACAATCCTTCCCATTTCTCTGCGTCGGTCGGGCATCGCCCACGCAGCCACCCCCTCCCCGCCGTGGCCAAACCTCGCCCCCCTGGTCTGTCTCATCGTCCCGCATCCTCCTTCGCTGCCTCAATCCAGCTGCCGTGCCCCCTCCCCCCACCTCTGCCCCTGCTCGTCCTCGTTGCCATCCGCCTCATTCCTCCTCGGGCTCGCCGTCGCGTTCGAGGCCGCGCGATCCGCCGGCGGCCCGATGGGGGGGGGGGCACGCTGGGCGCGGGGCGGGGGTGCCGAAGGGGTTGGAGGAGGACGCGAAGGTTTGGGGCGTCGGGGAAACGGTGCATGAGGGGAGGGGCCGAGGATGGAAGGGGCTGCAAACAAAAGTAGCGCGCGTCGCGCTGGGGCAACTTCCAGTGGGCTGGGTCGGAGGCTGCAGCGATGCAGCAGTGATCGCGAACGCAGCCTCCACATGAGGCTGCGTTCGCGACGCACTGCGCCTCGATGCCTCTTAGAACGCCTCGAACACATCCGAGGCCTTTTGGAAACCGTCGAACCCATCCGAGGCTGCGTTCCGCTGAAACCTTCCCGAACCCATCCGAGGCTTCTTGAAGCCTCGGATGGGTTCGGAACGGTTTCAACGGAACACGGCCTTATCATCGCCCTTCATTCCACCCCCCCACATTTGGTTGGCGGCGGGGCCTGCTCCGACAGCACGACCTCCTCCAAGTACTCCGCGATCCAGTCCTGGGCGTTCCACATGTCCACGGTCTCCTCGAAGTGGCTCGGCAGCTCGGCGAACCTCGCCTCCCAGATCTCGATCTTCGCCGCGTGGGCGACCTCCATGGCGTGGGCCCTCGCAGGCGACTGGGTCGACCGCGCGCGGCTGCCGCGAGCCGAGCGGCGGCCGCTGAAGGCCGAGACGGCGTCGGCCACGCGGTCGTCCTCCGAGAGGCTCGCAGCAGCCGCGTCCCCCTCCTGCTCCTCCTCCTCCTCCTCCTCCTCCGACTGCTGCGAGCTCGCGTTCTGCGAGCAGCCAGCGCGCGGAGGAGTCGGGGCCTCGAGCCGCGGGGCCGACGGGCCCAGGCCCGAGCGGCGAGACGCCGCGCGAGACGGCGGCGGCGGCGAGGCGCGCTCGCGGCCGCTGCTGCGACGCCGATGCGACCCGCCGCCACGGCGGCGCCTCGAGCGCGACCTGCCGCGGCGCTCCTCGGCCGAGCCCAGCTCCAAGCCAGCCCGCTCGAACCTCGAGCAGCGCTGGAGCGGCTGTGCGAAGACCGCCTGGGCCTCGGCGGCGTCGACGGGCCGAGCGCTTCCCGAGCCTCTCACGGACAGCTTCAGCGCCTCCTTGTGCTTCTTGCTGCGCATGCCGCTGAGCACGAGGCAACTCTCGCCCTGAGAGACGACCTCCTTCAGCCCGTTGCCGAACTCGTCAACCTGCAGGGAAGGGGAAGGGGAAGGGAATGCGAGGCAGGGCGAGGCGCCCCCAGGCTACCCTCTCCCCCCATGTGGCCCGCCAGTCTCATCTTGGGGCTCTCTCGGGGCCTTCTTGGGTCTGCGTCGGGCCCTTCCCATAATTGCTGGTGGTCTCCTCCTCCCCCTCCTCCTCCTCCTCCTCCTCCTCATCATCATCCTCCTCGTTCCCCCTCCTCCTCCACCGATGATCACCAAGATGTCCCATCGTCAACTGCAACGCGGCTGCCGTGGCAAAACATGGCCCCTAAGGGGCCATGTTTTGCCACGGCAGCCGTCTTAACCGCTCACGCCCAGAGGGCTGGCGGGACTCTCATGGGGCCGCGTGGTGATCCCCCCCTCTTCCCACCCCCTCCTCCCTCCTCCTCCTCCTCCTCCTCTCCTCCTCCCCCCCCTTTCCCTTCGGGAAAAAATAACATGGGGCTAGCGCCGCGATCTCGACGACAATCGGGGCGCTAGCCCCAAGGTTTGTTTCGAGCCCTGCCAGTTGCCCGTTGCCGCGCCGCGGGGGGGCGGGGGTCCACCCCCCCCCCCCCCCTCTCCTCCCCCATCCTCCTCCCCCCCTCCCTCCTCCTCCTCCTCCCCCTCCCCTCCTCCTCCTCCTCCTCCTCCTCCTCCTTTCCCTCCTCCTCATCATCATCATCATAATCCTTTTTCCTCCTCCTCCTCCTCCTCCTCCTCCTCCCACTCCTCCTCCTCCTCCTTCCTCCTCCCTCCTCTCTCCGTTTCTTCCATCCTCCCTCCTATATGGGGGGCCCTCTCGAGGCCGCCCCAAACCTGCTTCGCGCGGTCGAAAGCGGCCCCAGGATGGATGGATGGATGGACGGATGGACCGCCGATTCGGAAGTGACGACGCGATGCCGCACTCTGGGCACGGAGAAGGGGCGGGCAGCGAGAGCAAGAGGAGGAGGAGGAGGAGGAGGAGGAGGAGGAGGAGGAGGAGGAGGAGGAGGAGGAGGAGGAGGAGGAGGAGGAGGAGGAAGGGACCCCCGAAGCCCCACCCCTACCCAGGGCGACCCCGAGATACGACCGCGGGGGCTCTATGGGCCCTGTGCCTATTGGGGCCGACTTGGGGTCCTCCTGGAGATCCCATCGGGGCCCCCTTGGTCATTTGTTGGGCCCTCCGGGCACCTTCCTATGTGGAACCTGTCTGGGGCTATCCTGAAACCCTCTCGGGGGCCCCATTGGTCCTTCTTGGCGCCCTTGCGGCCCCGCTCGAGCACCCTAGAGCCCCTTGCAACCCTCTCGGGGCCAATCGGTTTCTGATTACCACGCGCCCGCCAGAGCCTTGTGCCCCCAGCAGTCCTCGGCATCGTCGCGGCTCACACCCGCGCTGCAGAGGGTCCTGATGAACCAGTCGTGGTTCAGCTCGAGGTCCTTGCCCTCCGCGCTGTACTCGATCTCCCTGACGAGCGTGCGGACGCACGACTCGAACTCACGGAAGTTGCCTGACATGGTGTACTCCATCTTGAGCTTCTGGGCCTTCTCTGGATCCTCGCGCATGAGGTTGTCCCACAGGCCGTTCACCTGGGCTGAGGCAGGGGGGCAGCCCCCTTTTTCCGCCCACCCCCCAGGGCCCAACCAGCTTATGCAACAAGCTAGCCAATTGTATAAGCTACTCGACTGCCTTCTCGGGGCCTTCTGAAGCTCTTCCTAAGGCCCCAAGATGGCTCCAAGAGGGCCCCGATGGGGGCTCAGGGAAGGCCCCGAGAGGGCCCCAGGAGGGCGTCCCCGATGTCAAGGATGAAGGCCGCCAACTTGACAGCAGCGAGGATTTCTCTGTGCCCCTTTCGAGGCTCTTCAGACCCCAAGAGGGCCTGACATCGCCCGAAGAAGCTTCCAAGATGGCCCCAAGAGAGCCCCAAGAGGGCCCCGAGAGCGCTCCACAAGGACCTGAAACAAAACGTATGCAAGCGGGGCGTTGCACACGCTTGGTGTCGGGCCTTCCTGGAGCCCCCTTGGGGCCCTTGTGGGGCTCTCTTGGAACACCCTTGGGACCCTCTGGGAGCCGTCTTGGACCCCTAGGGTGGGCCCCAAGAGGGCCTCCCCGATGTCGAGGGCGAGGGCCGCCACCTCGACAGCAGCGTGGATTTCTCGGCGCCCATCTCGGCCCCCCCCCCTCAGGCCACGAGAGGGCCCCGACATTGATGCAGAGGGCTTCAAATAAGGCCCCAAGGAGCCCCAGGAGATCACCGAGAGAAATCCGAGGGGACCTGAAACCAAGCGTGCGCAAGCTCGGCGTTGCACACGCTTGGTCTCGGGCCCTCTTGGGGCCCTCTTGGGGCCCTCGTGGGGTCTCTTGGAGCTCCCAGTGGGGCATCTTGGAGCCGCCTTGGGACCCCAGGATGGGCCCCGAGAGTGCATCCCTGCTGCCGAGGACGGGGGCAGCCACCTTGACAGCAGCGGGGTTCTAGTTGGGGCCCCTCTTTGAGCCCTGCGCAGCAATCCTCGCTCTTCTGCGCCATGTTCCACGCGAGCGCCCTGTCCCTCTTGCCGCACTCCTGGTGCTTCAACGTCTCCCTGTACTGCAGATCCCCGACGCGGACCATCTTCGTGCAGGACGGGCAGGTGTGCGACTTCTTGCAAACCTTCGGAAGCGGCAATGTGTTGCCCGCTCCCGCCCCCCTTTCCACGGATCTGGATGGGCATAGCTGGCTTGGCCCCACCCCTCCCCGAGGGCTCGCCAGGGGCCCTCGCGAGCCGTCGCGGGCGCCCGCGACCCGCGGGGCCCTGCGGCCCACTCGATTTCGCGGGGCCGCGATCGGGCCCAGGGCGGCGCCCAAGATGGACCCGGGCAACCCCTGGGAGCGCGAACAGATCAGCTGCGTTGGATTGCGTACCCTGGCCGACCTTGTCCAAGTAGCAACTCCCCGAGCGCCGCTCCCGCTGCTGCTGCCCGCTGCCGTCCGCCTCGTGCGTCGCGAGCGCCTGCTTCGTCAGCCGCGGCGCCGACGGCGTCGGCCCGCGGGCCCTGCGGGCGGGGGGCTGCGGCTTCGGCGGCGGGGTCGGCGGCGCCGCCGCGCGGCCGCGGCCGCCGCGCCCCCTGCCGCCATGGGAGCTCCCTGCCCTGCCGCCGCGGCCAGCGCCCTTGCTGGAGGCCGCCCTGCCCATGCTGCAAGAGCGGTGGCAGGCTGGGGTCGCCGAGGCCCCCTGGCACGGTGCCAAAAAGGCTGCAGGCGCACCTGGCCTCGCGGACGCCCAGTGGGCACCGCCAACCCCGCGGAGACATCGAAATGCGAACGGGCCCCCCGACGACGATCAAACGGTTCAGAACACGAGCGGGCGACCCGTTCGCAGCTCAAAATCCCTGGCTGGGCTGGGGGGCAGCAGCAGCATCGCTGCGAAGTTGGCGGGGCGGGCCCTGAATCCTCCCTCTCGGGACGTCGGTGGCCCCCCCCCGTGGGGGCGCGATCCGTGCGAGGGGGATCGAAATCAGCGCGTTGGCGCAATGCGAACCGCCCCTCTGGAGCCGTGCGTGGATTTCTCCTACGGGGCAAGATCCAACTGAAAGGTGCGCCGTAATGGAGGGGGGGAGTTATGCGAAATCTGTCTCTTGCGCCGTCCAGGGCCCTATGGGGCCCAAGGCAAAGTCCTTGCCTAACGCATGGTGCGTTCGGCAAGGACGTTGCCTGGCGAAGCGCCTCGGACGCGATGCGCCCCCGCGCGTGCTACTGGCACAATTTCGAGCTTGCCGACTTCCCGCGCGGCGACATGAAAACATGTCGTCGTCGAGAAATACGCACAGCGCTCTGGCGGGAGGTGCATATTCTCCTGTCGTCGCGAAACAGAATTTTGTCGTGGGGTGGAATTACGGGATGACTTCGCCTCGCCAGGCGGAACCGGAAAATCGCGGCGAAGCCCCCCTCCCCCCCTCCTCCCCCGAAGAAATGCTGCCAAGGGCCCTCTTCATTTTTCAGGTTGGCTTAAATATGTTTCGGGCTGGTTCATGTGCGTCCCTGCCTGATTTTGCTGAGTTTCGGGCTGGCTGTGGAATGATTTGGCATGTGCTTGGTGTGTGTCTGGTTAATGTTGGTATGTATTTGCTATGGTTTGGCATGCGTGTGGCATGCATTTGGTATGGTTTGGTATGTTTTGGTATGATGTGGTGCGTGCTTGGTGTGCGGGTGGTATGTGTGTGGTATATGCTTGGTATGTTTTTGGTATGGTTTGGCATGCTATGATATGTGTTTGGTATGTTTTGGTATGTGTCTGGTATGTGGTTGGTATGATCTGGTATGTGTTTGGTATGTTTTGGAATGTATTTGGTATGATTTGGTATGCGGTTGCTCTGTGCTTGGTATGTTTAGCTAAGGTTCGGTATGTTTTCGGTACTGTGTTGGCATGGTTTGGTATGTTTCCGGTATGGTTTGGCAAGTGTCTGGTATGTTTTGGTATGGTGTGGTATGTTGTTGGTATGGTTTGGTGTGTGTTTGGCATGTGTTTGAGATGTTTGGTATGTTTTTGTATGCTTGGTATGGGTTTGGTATGTGCTCGGTTTGAATTTGGTATGTTTTGGTATGGTTTGGTACGTTGTTTCGTATGGTTTGGTATGTGTTTGGTATGGTTTGGTATGCTTTGGTATGTGTTTGGTATGTGTGTTGCATGGATTTGATATGGTTTGGTATGGTTTGGTATGCGTTTGGTATGGTTTGGTATGTGTTTGGCACGCGTTTGGTATGAATTTGGTTTGTTTTTCGTATGTTTGGTATGTGTTTGGTATGTGGTTGGTACGTTTTTGTATGTTGTGGTGTGTGTTTGGCATGTAGTTGGTACGTGGTGGTATGTGTTTGGTATGTGTTTGGTATGTGTTCGATGCGTGTCGTTATGTGTTTGGTACGGCATGGTATACGGTTACTACGGTTTTGGTGCGGTCCGATGTGCACATGCAGTATGTGATGGTATGGTGTTGGTACGTGTTGGTATGTTGTGGTATGCGCTTTGTACATGTTGGCGGTAGCCGTTATGGTGTGGCATGTATTTGGTATGGAGCGCTATGGCTTGGTACACGGTGTTTGTATGTGCTGTATGTGGTTCGTCTGGCTTGGCGCGTACTCGCATTTTTGTTTGCATGGTGCGGGTTGTTGCTTTTGTTTTGTTGTTTTGTTTTTTTGCGCGGGTGGAGGGGGCGAGGGGGGCAAGAGCGAGCGTCCCAAGAGCGGCCCAATAGAGCTTCAGGAAGGTTCCAAGGAGGCCGTATTCTTAAACTTTTCACGGCCATCCATTACCATGGTTTTCGGGCGTGGCTCATCAGGCTTCCGCGCACGTCCCCCTCTTCCTCTCACCTCCCACCTGCTATCTGCGACGCATTCTGGTTAGGCGGGGGGGGGGCGAGTGGAAAGAGGGCGAGGCGGGGGAGGAATAAGAGAAGGCCGTTTGGGGAGATATGGGGATAGCGACGCCGACGAGGAAGACGGGGATGGCCATGACTGTCGGCATGCGTTGCAACATGTGTTGTGCTAGTATAGGCTGGCGGGGGTAGGTGAATCGTGGGGGAGTTCGGGCAGCGATGTTGGAAACAAGCGATAGCGTTCTGGAGATGACTAGGACAACCCGATACCATCTCACCTGGAACTGATTGCGCACAGACATATGATGCACTCTCTGCCAACTGCGCTCTGCATACCGAGTGCGCTAAGCAACGCAGCTGGCCAATGCCAACTGATGGCGCGCCAGCTGGCGACAGGGCGGCGGGCTCCTCGCTCTGGCCTCGTCGAGGCCGACCTTGACAGGGCGGCGGGCTCCTCGCTCTGGCTCATCCTCCGTCTGCATCTGAGGCGGGTGGCGGTCCTCAGCCCTGTTGATCTCAATATGCATCTGGGCGCAGCGCTGGTCGTCTGCGGTGGTGATGCTCTCTGCGGCCCTCTTCATCTGAAGCATCGCCGTCTTCAGCGCCTTGGTGCGCTTCTTCAGCCAGAACACCTGGATGTTGAGCGAGCGGATGCGCTTGGTCTGGCGCAGGGCGGTCCTCTCGAGGGCCCGCGGGCCGGGTTGGCGAAACTCGCCGACCACTGGAAGGATGGGCTCCGCCGCCGCAGGGCGCTTCGCAGCCGTCGGCGCCCAACTGGCGGTGGAAAGCCGATGCCGATAAAATGGCAGCCCTGCCTGCGCTGGAGAAACATGGCGACGGCCCCAGCGTCGCCCCCCTCAAACTCACCCACTCCCCATCGCGAGCAAAGCCGATGCATCACTGTCTACTCGAGCATCGCCGATGCGTGACTCTTCGAATGCACGTCGCCGATGCATCGGTCACCCTCGCTATGCCACGCGCGCAGGATTGCGTGCATCGCCGATGCATACCCTTGTGCTATTTTGACGGACGGTATTTCTTTTAGAAGCGTTACATGTGGGTGGATGTGCGGTTATATGGTCTTATGTGCGTTGACCCCTCCCGTTTCCAGAACGCGGTTGTAACATGTGTGAATTCGTGAACACATTCATGCATGATCAGGTTTCCCCGTTCGTATTGTTTACGTCGACAGCAGGCGGCGATGCAAGGATTCGAGCTCACCCCATCCGAGCTTCCAAGAAGGACCTGACGTCCTGAAGCTTCGGATTCCTCGTGGCGTGTGAGGTGCCATCGGGGGGGTCCAAATTCAACCAGCAATGAAGAAAAGCGAGCGGCTCCAGAGGTCCAAAATTCCTCTTGGCCGAATCGATGTCACCCCGCGTCTTTCGGCACTCAGCGCCGTGCGCGGGGTTGATGCATTGAATTTTGAAGATCTTGTAAACTGTGTTATGCTGCCCAGAAATGTACACTTGATACGAAATCTTGCAACCATCAAGGCCATCGATCCACTCCCAACGGAGTCGGTTGGGATTGCGGGGCGCGCCAGCGACGGCGCGCGGTGGCGGGCCAGCACTGGCGCCGGCACCGCCCACGTCTCCGTCTGGCGCGGCGGCGGGTGGAGCCCCTGGTGCCGCTGGCGAGCCCTCCGAGCCAAGCTGCTCGCGCAAGCCAACGCCATCGGCTCCACCGTCCGCGCCGCCGCCGCCAGAGACTGGCTGCGAAACAAGAGGCAAGGGTTCATCTCCGAGCGGGCCACCCAAGCGGCTGCCAGCGCTGCGCGCGGGGGCTGAGTCGCGCCCGCGCCGCCGCTGAGGGGCATCCTGGGGCGGCAGAGCTCCGCCGACGCCGTCGTCGCCTCCGCCAGCGCTCGGAAGCGCCAGCAAGGCTGGCGCATCCTCCAACGCCAGGTGGCGCGCCAGCTGCCCCTTCTTGCCGCTGGCCCTGTTGAGCGCCAGCGCGTACTCGATGCTCGACTGGCCAGGCTCGGCTGGGACGCCTCGCAAGAGGCATTCATAGTACTTCATGGGCTGGCGTGAGGGCATGTGCGAGGTGAGGGGAATGCACTTGTCGATGGAAGCCAGCGCCTGGAAGTACGGCTTCATCCTCACGGCCTCGGTCCCGTCCATGTCGCCGACAGCAGTGCTGACGTGGTCAACCTGGCGCTGCACCGCTTTCCAACCCTTCGACTTCAAATGAATCACCACTGCAAGGGCGGGGCAGCGGGAGTCCAAGATGCTGTGCGGTTGGCGAGCGGCCTGCGGCTCAGACAACACCAATGCGCCTGGCTGCACGCTCGAGGGTTCAGCCTTGCTCCAGTGCTGCATCGTGTTGTAGAACTTTTCAAAAGAAGTGATAGAGAATGGCCGTATCCATTGGGGGGCGTCATCTGCCACTACATGTTTCGAACCAGGGATCATTCCACTCGGCGGCTCCGCGGTGCAGGTCTCCATCACGACGTGGAGGGCCAAAGCGGAAGTGAGCTGCGGGTCGTCGGCACTCTCGACCGTCGGCATGAGGTGGGCACGCGATCTCCCGTGTGCCGCCTCCAATACTTTGAAGAACACCTCCCGTTCAGATACCCTTTTCAGCCCCATCCTCTTGGACATGGGGTGGGTGCGAAAAGACACGCATGACAAACTTAGGTACGTGGCCGCGGGGGGGAGGGGGAGGTGCGGGGGGAGGGCGAATCAAACTATTGCTATGGCTGGGCAGCCGCTCGGCTAGGGAAGGTGCAGGGGGAGATAGCAGGAAGACGAGGGGATTGGAGTGGAGGGAGCTCGTAGGATTCCAGGACGAGGACTCACGGGGAGGAAGAACATGGTTCACCTTGCTCCCCCCCCCCCCCCGCCCTCGCAACCCCTCTCTACCGCTCGTTTGCCAAGCGTGCCGTCGCGCACCCTGAGGCTCGACTGCGGGCGATTGCACGCTGTAGTGCCGCCCAGGCTGCGCCAGCGCGACCAGGTACTCCACGCGGAGCCGCTGCATCGGGCCGGCGTGCTCGCGGTTGATCGGCATCGGGTCTGGCTGGGGGCCCGTGATGGAGTTCCACGAGGCCTCGGCCATCGCGTCCTCCCTGTATACCCTCTTGAAAAAAGACGCTAACTTAATCGGGACGGGTGCCCACTGCCTTGGCCCAGGCGGCCTCAATATTCTCTTGAAACGAATCCATTCGAAGCGAATCACATCATCGCCGCGAGGCCCCGTAGAGTCTCCGAAATTCGTCGATGTATTGGAATGCTGCCTTCTGCCTAACGCTCTGCTTGACATGCTGTGAACTGCTTCCTGGGGCACGCTTCTTCTCGTGCGTCGTCGCTCTGTGGTACCCCTCGCCGCGGCTCTCGTCCAACGGCGTCAGCGCATAGCGTCGCACCTGCTCGGCGTGGAGCGGGTCCACTTGGCCGCCATCTGCGACCTGCTGTATGTGATCACCGTGAGCGTTCATCAGCTGCTGTGTGACGAGGTCGTGGTACTGAAAAGCAACACGACGTACTTTGTGAAGGAACACCCTGGCACCGTCCTGGGAAAGGGTGTACACGAATGACCAAGGCGGAGACTCCAGGTACTTGTTGCGATTGAGTATGTTCCCGCCTGCGAACTCCGACATCGTCACCAATGCACCGTGGACTTCTGCGTCCATCCCGACGTCATCAAGCGTGAGCGTCCTCGACGTCGCCACGTACTGTCTCGACGACTCTCTCACTCGGGCGTATGCTGCCGATAATCTCCGAGAATTGAAAAAACAATCGATGTGGACGCTGCGCCCTCGGGCTCTCGCTTCAGACCGCTGCTGGACGTGATCTGGGCACGCGCAAGTCATCCCCCAGAAGCGGTCATGCTCCAGCGGCGTAAAAAGATGCCGCCCAGCGCGCACGATGAAGCACCACAACGTGTCATCTGCCAGGGAGTCGAACACTGCTGCAATATCGGAGTCCTGGCAATTGCGAAACCACTCAGGCCGGATACACGTGCGGACCTCACGCAGAGAAGACAACTGGCGAAGAACGACCTCCACGGTCTGGTACCTCCACTTCGCGAAGTCAGCCGTGAAGCGATCCAGAACACTCCCGTCTAAAGTGGGGTGCTCTTCGCTCAACTTCTTCTTGATGTGCTTGCGGTACGTCGTGTTCTTGAAGAAGCTGCATAAACACCGCAAGCGTGAAAGCTTCGCAGGCCACTGCGGCCACGTCTGACAGCAATGCTTAGCCAAATTGCCGAACGTATAACCCCATCCACCCATGCGGATGGCGTTGGGCAAGAGTCTCTCATGTTGCACCACGTGCGCCATGAGGTTGCCGACGGGCGCACCGCGCAACCAGAGCCAGAACGCAGCCCGCAAATTCGGCAACTGAATTGTCATCCGTTCCGTCCCCATGTCGGTCGTCACTGAAGTAACCTTCTCACAACAATATTGCAGATCTTCTTCGTCCTGTCCAAATAATAGCCACGCGACCCAGAGTGGGGCAATACCTTTTGATATTAAATCTGCATGTCCATAGCAAAGTGAACTGCCAGGAAACGTAACGTGATAAAACGAGCCGTCCACGCGGAGAACCGACGCGATAGTACCCTGGAATTCCTCTCCGCAGTTCGGGCTCGCATCCGTGAACAAGGCAACGCAATCGATGCGGTCATGGACCCGATCGGCGTGCCACCTCCGACGGTGAAGGAGCATGGCCAAGATGTCGATGCGCTGCGAACCACTCTCGAGACTCGTCCTCACGGGTGGCACCAACACCGCCCCGACCCCGAAAGCAAACCCTACCCCGAAAGCCCGTGGGAGCCACGAGGGGGATCTATGCGAACCCCCCCGCCACCAATCTAGGAGGCGGGGCGGCGCGCGTCGGGGCGGGCTCGGGGAATGGCAGCGGGCATAAGGGATCGGCGACGGCGTTGGGCCACCAACTCCTGTCAACGTCGCCGATGGCGCCCCTCTCCTCGGCCTCCGCGTCGAGGTCGTACGCGCTGGCGTCGGCCAGCGCCAGCTTGAAGTCTCGAGCTGATCGCAAGTGGCGCCTGAACTTCAGAGCCTTGTAGAACCTGACGGGGTCGGCCCTCCTCTTCCTGTGAGCTGGCTCGGCGTCGCCGCCGCCGACGCTGACCTGCTGGCGCTGGCGCTTGGGCGGCGGCAGCTGCAGCGCGAGGTCCTCGTACGAGGTCAGCGCTCCTGGTGCCAGTGGTCGAGCCTGCCTCGCAGACGCCCTGGGCGGGCGATGCGCGCGCCGCCATCGTCGGACGATGGCTCGCGTCGGGTGGTTCGGCACGAGACCTGCCAGCATGAATCGAGCGCACAACTTGAACGACGCCAGCACGACCTCCGAAGTGGACACAAGCACGCTGGCCAGCACAGGAAGACTCAACAAGAATACGTGGCACACTGAGTCCAACACGTCTGCCGCCGCCGAACGGCGGTTCACAGTGAAACGGGTACCAACGGCTCTGTCAACAATCATCTCCAGCAGGCTCGGGAGATGCGATGGGTCATCTACGTCTTCTTGCATGCTGGCAGGGACGGGCACGACCTGCGACAGCTGCCAGACGTCGGACACCTCGTAGTGGACAAATCCAAATGACACTGCAGCTGATGCTGGAGAAGTCACCAGAGCAGCAGCGCGGCGGTCCTTGGCGTCGCTACACGACGTCTCCAGAGACCATTGGCACGAACAATACCCAACAACGCTCATGCCACGACCGCCCTCGAACTGATCCACCAAACTCTGAGGCACCACCTCCCCGTCGTCCGGGCGCCCGACAAGCAAAGCAGAAAACTGGCCGTGCGTGGGCGGCGGCGCAGGCGCCCGTCTGCGCCGAGGTCGCGCGCGCCGATCGGCGACGGTCGGCGGGCCGCCGACGCCGTCGGACTCAACGGCCACAGCGCCGCCGCCAACATCACTGCCAGCGTCGCCCGCGTCCCCTCCGATGCCATCTTCGGCGACGGCAGTCTCTGCCATGGGCTCGCTGGAGCCCACGGCGCGGTCAAAGCAAAATGCTTTGAGCCAAAATGGCTACGGAGACGGACAACGAGCAGGGGGGGTCCAATAGCAGCCCAAAAGTCACATCTTAGAGGGTGGGGCTTCTGTAAGCCCGAAAGCGGTCATATCATCTTATAGGGTGGAGGGTCGGCATAAACCTTAAATCTCAATGTTAAAGTTTTGATGGTGCCCCCCGTAGTGCCAGATCAAGCTCGTTTATTCAACCCTCCGTCTGTTGTTGTGGAAGAAGGTTAGGTGGCAACGGTGGACCGAAGGGTCCCAGGCGCCACAAGTGCACGCCCATGGCGCGACATCCGTGCAACTCTCATGAGACCGTGAAGATAGGTAGACGAGGGGGGCGGGGGGGGGTGAGGTGGTATGAACAAGCATGCGAGCGGTCGGGGGTCCGACGACCGCACCTTTCCTCTTCGGCCCGCAATGTTTCTTGCGCGGGTGTTCCAGGGGCCCCGGCTCGACCGTGGCAGCGGTAGAACCTTGAAAGTTTCATCTTAGAGTTCGGGGCGTCGCTCGCCTCACGCCCCTTCCTCTCCGCAACCCCCCCCCCCCCTTCTCATCCACTCCTCCTTCTCCTCCTTCGCCCCATGCAGTGGGACAGAAAAGAAGTCGAGACGTGCAATATGGGGACACATTGCAGGAGCTCTAAACCGATATGTTCTCAACCATTCTCAACCATTCTCAAACTCACCCAAAACCCCCAGTAGCGGCCCACTGATTTTAACATACGGTGGGCAATACCCCGTCACAGTTAAAGGAAAGCCGTGACGTATCTGCGCGCAGCGGGCGCCATGGCGCGAGCTTCGGGCGGGGGGCAATTGGGCTTAACTGATGTCCGAAGGCCGCGGGGCCGCGGGATGCAACCCTGGACGCCCGCGGCCATCCCTAAATAACATTTTGGGGCTGGGTGAACCTACTCACACGACCCATATGCTTACATGTTACTTGGTGTGCGAATGTTGTTTGCCCCGAATCCACCTACGCGAGGAATGCGACGCGGAGTTGCGACACCAGGTAAGACATCGGCGCATGCATGGCGCGTAAAACAAAAGCGCGGCACAAACCAGATCGGGCGCATCATATTCAGTCGCGAAATAACCCATCGCGCCAACCCCGCGCGGGGCCCGCGCAAAGATCACGACGGATTCCTCGGGGGCGCCCAATGTTCGGGCCAGGCCTTTACAGCCCCGAGGGGGGTCGCACCCGCGAGGGGGGTCGCACCCGCGAGAGGGGTCGCACCCGCGAGGAGGGTCGCACCCGGGAGAGGGGGTCGCAGCCCCGATCGAGGGGGGTCGCACCCGCGAGGGGGGTCGCACCCGCGAGGGGGGTCGCACCCAGGAGGGGGGTCGCACCCAGGAGGGGGGTCGCAGCCCCGAGGGGGGTCGCACCCGCGAGGGGGGTCGCACCCGCGAGGGGGGTCGCAGCCGGGAGGGGGGTCGCAGCCCCGAGGGGGGTCGCACCCGAGGGCCTCGCGCCTCCACGCCTCCACGTTCCTCCTCCTCCTTCTTCTCCTCCTCGTCGTCGTCCTCCTCCTCCCTCCTCCGCCTCCTCCTCCTCCTCCTCCTCCTCCTCCTCCTCCTCGTCCTCCTCCTCCTCCTCCTCCTCCTCCTCCTCCTCCTCCTCCTCCATCCTCCCTCATTTTTTTTCAAATGGGTCGTCGCTTACGCAGACGGGGCGCCCAACGTCGCACCTGACCAGTCGGGCCGAACCGAACCGGAGCGGCCACTCAAACCGAATCGAACCGGTCGGACCCAACCGCGCGAAAACCGGAACCGAACCGAACCAGCGGCAGGCCCAAGCCGAACCGGCCGAAACAAGACCGATGCCAAACCGAACCGGCCAAGCAAAACCGACCCGGCTGCAGAACCGGACCGAACCGAACCGAACCGGACCGATCCCTTCATGTGCAAGGGTCTTGGAAGGACATTTTGGATTTTTTTCGAGCGGGGCGCCTTGACCCAGGAGGCAAGGATGCAAAGGTACCCTTAGGAACATTGCCCATCCTCACTGTGCGGGTTGACTGTAACTCCTCGCTGTCGCACCCCGAGGCCGGTCGAAAGGGCAGGCCAAGAATTTCGCCTGAGAGCTCCTCACCATCTGTAATTCCAGGCTTATAATTTGCAAGGGTTCCACGGATGGACGGCGGCCCGGTTTCACTATGTGGCTTTCGCCAAAGCGCCGCGCACATTTCTCCTAAAAGTTTGCAAGAGCTTCACCGATGGAGGGCGGGGCGGCTCTTTTTCAAAATGTGGCTCTCGCCTTAGCGCCGCGCGAATTCGTTTGAAGAGTTTGCTTTCAAGGGTTCTTATGGTTGACGACCCTGAAATGGTGTTCCGGAACGACGTCGGAATGTCAGGGCGCAGCAGTCCCGTTGATCCGTGATGTGAAGTCCCAGGAATGGAGTTCTGGCACGATTTAGGACCATCAAGACGCAGCAGTAACAATGATTCGCGGTGTTCATGTCCCCAGAAAAGGCGTTCCGGTAAATTCCAGATTCTCAAACGATTGTCTTCAAACGGGGCACTTCCCTGTGAAAATGAATCCGTGTAGGGGCCTACGAAGGAGCTCGGAAGGAGGGTGTTTTTGAATATCGTTCGTGAGCCTTGGGTTCGCACTGGTCCTCACTTGATCGCTCGGCCTCCTCCTCCACCTCGCTCCGTCGATTTTTCGTTGCTCCCATCATACCCAGGGACCATATCCCAGAAATAATTTCGAGCATGCAGGAAAGCATCGAAGCAATCTCGAACGATAGTCGCATCCCACAGCCCGGCACGCGAATTCCCCACAAGGTCGGCACTTCCTTGGTGCTGGATAATCGTATCTTTTTGGTGACTTGTTGTTCGCTCCTCCTGCTCCTCCTCCTCATCCTCCTCGTCGCCAGGCCCTCCTTCGAGGACGACACTTCGCGCGCCGAGCCCAGCGTTGTGCGGTTTTCTTCGCGTCCTCGCGCCGCCTCCCTGCAGAACGGCGCCTCCCTAACCCAAGCCGCAGTTCACGACGCGCGATACTGTGCGGCAGAGATGGAGCCTACGGATGAGAACTTCCCATCGCGTCTCAAAGGCCGCGCTGGCGCGCGGGCACTTCAGTGCGGGTCGGTGACCTCGGCGGGCGCGGTAGCATGCTGATGTCGACAACGGCAGCAACTATGATGATAATGCTGCTGCTGATGATGATGATGATGATGATGATGATGATGGTGGTGATGATGATGATGATGATGATGATGATGATGATGATGATGATGATGATGATGATGATGATAGCGCAGATGGTGGCGATCAGTGCGATGACGACGGCAAAGCCAACGACGGCGTCGACGCTGGTGACGATGACGACAATGGTGCCCATGTGTCGGTGATGGAAGTGGGCGTGATGATGATGGCGGCACTGGCGGCGCTCCAGAGTTCGTGATGACGTCGAGCTGGGCATTACTTTTTCCTTGTCCTACCACTCCTACTTCAGCCCTTCTTCTCCTCCTCCAACTCCTCCTTGTCCTCCCCCTCCTCCTCCTCCTCCTCCTCCTCTTCCTCCTCCTCCTCCAACTCCCCCATCCTTCCGCTTCCACTCCTTATCCTCCTCCCCCTCCTCCTCCTCCTTTTCCTCGTTCTTCTCGCGCTCCCCCTCCTCCCATTCGTCCTCCCCCTCCTCCTTCTTCTTCTCCTCTCCTCTCCTCCTCCTCCTCCTCCTCCTCCTCCTCCTCCTCCTCCTCGTCCTCCTCCTCCCATGCCCTCCCTGAAGCCCTCTTCAAAGACTTGGCAAATGAAACGCGCCTTGGTCGTCCAAACTTGGCCGGACCAATACATTCACACGAATCGGACAAAACCGAACTGACACGCAAGCCTATGGCTTAGTGCGCAAGGGACCTCCATGCATGGGCAAGGTGCTCCGAAAACTTGAGGCTGTCACCATTATCGAGCCGCATCTAAAATCAACATGCACATAAGGCGCTGGCACTTTGCGCTGGCCCCAATTCATGGTCTAAATCGAAAGCGCGTGCCACATTACTTTGCACAGCGAACAAGCGCATTCCACAGGACGGGGTCATGTTGTCCTAAGACCCCAGTCGGCGGCCACAAAAGAATTCAGCGTAACGCCGCGGAAGGGAAAGGGTGGGATGGGAAGGATGTCAGATATGGCGTGCGTGCACCGGGTTTGCCTTACTCTCCTCATCTGCCCACTTCTTCGCTCCGCCGCCTTCCTGTCCCTCCGCAGCCTTCCCCCCCCGTGGCCGCACAGGCATCTCAGCGGCCCCGCCGACAAGACGCTGGCCTGTCTTGGGGGACTCCAGCGTGGCCGCGGGGGCCGATCTACTCCGCAAATGTGCTGTCTTGAAGAAAGAGAGGGGCTCCTCCAACTTATGGTGGTGGTGGTGGTGGAAAACAGGCCCATCACAAAGGTCAAAGGTCCAAACCGCTTTTCCCTGGACTGGCTTTACATCCCGTTTGACTTCCCTCGGCTACCCGCATTTTTTCGTCGCGGCGCGGCAGAAACGATTCGCTCGGACGCGGCGAGGCCAACAGCCAGCCGCGACTGGTCCGCGACGAGACGAGGTCTGGACTGGGCGGTCTCCGAGTTGTAACTCAAGCCTCTGGCGACCATTCGAAACGATCCAAAAACCCCTGGAACGATTACACCCGAGAAAAACCCAGTCAGTGGATCGACCGGGAACCCGGGAACCCGGGAACCCGGAACCCGGGAACCCGGAACCCACCGAAATCGGCCCGGAACCAATAGACCAGGAACCCAGGGACCCGGAGCAGGGAACCCAGGAACTCAGCCGGCCACCAAAATCGGCGGGACACTTCCGCCAAATGTTTCACGCTAGGACCCTTTCAATGCAAGGACTGATAGGGGAATTTCGGCGAAGCTCTGCTGGTAGAAAATATCCCGAGGCGAGAAAACCTCCACGAGCTCACGAACGCGCTTGAAAATCTCAGAAAATTTCAGGGGCGGCAAATCGGGGGGGGGGGGTAACAACGGGTGGGGTAGCGAATCGTCCACGTGCAGCTGACAACCTGGCGCAGGAGGCGCCAGCGCCAATATATCGAGGAACGCGTCTGGCGGCGGGGCCGAAACCAGCTGCATGAAACAAGATTCGTAACACTTCCCCTTTCCCACGAAAATCCTTGCGTTCGACCGGGTCCTGCTCCTCCCCGACCTTCCGACGTCGTGACTTGTTCTTGCAAGCTGTGGGCCCAGAAGTTCCCCTCTCCCAGGGCCAGGCTTTCATCCCGAGCAGCCTTTCTCCGAATGGGCTTGCCTACAGGAGTACTTGCTCACTGGCGTAGACAACTGGTCCACTGCGCCCCTCCTACAGTTTGGCCTTGCACGGTCGAACTATGAACAAGGTCTGCATGGTTTCCTATGTACCCGCGCCCCAACAATCGCCCAACGAGGGTCAAACGAGTAAAGTCGAGTTGAGTCGAGTGGAGCAGAGTAGAGAAGAGTAGATGAATCTAGTGGAGTAGGACCGACAGGTCCCAGGGGGTGCTCCCCGGGGGTGGTCCCGGCGGGGGTCACGGGGGTAATATGACTGATTCTATACTAGGGCCCAACTCCAGCAGCTCCCCCTCCTTCTCCTTATCTCCTCCCCCTTCCACCGCGCAAAGGATCCAGGGGTGGCCACTGGAGGAGGAGAGAGGAGGAGGAGGACAATGAGGAGGAGGAGGAGGAGGAGGAGGAGGAGGAGGAGGAGGAGCCGGAGGAAAAGCAGCAAAGGTTCCCCTCTCACCCTCTTTTCCTCCACCCCTCCTCCCCCTCGTCTTCCTCCTCCTCCTCCTTCTCCTCCTCTTCCTCCTCCTCGTCTTCCTCCTTCTCCTCCTACTGGTCGTCGATGTGCTTCAGGGTCGGTGGCATCGGCCGTCAGGCCCTCTCAATATATAGTGGAAAAGGACAGAGTAGAGTAGAGCATACTAAAAAAGGGACTCTCTGTTTCTTACTCGCGCCGAGCTCAAACATTCAAGCATCGTGGCCACTCGAGCAAAGTCAGGACGAGCGGCGGGGCCAGACATACTACCACAAGCACGACACTGGCCCCGCGGCGAAATCCAGGCTGTACCCTGGGTCTCGCAGACGGGTGGGGACATGAAAGGGCGGGCAGGCTTGAGCCAAGACCCGACGCGAGAGGTGGCAGTCGACCCTATTATCAAGGACTCTCTGTTTCTTACCGGCGCCGAGTTCAAACATTCAAAAACCGTTCTCGGCCACTCGAGCACAGTCAGGACGAGCGGCGGGGCCAGACATACGACAACACGCGCGACACTGGCCCCGCGGCGAGATCCAGGCAGCATCCACATTCCCAAACTCTTATCTTGAGAGCCTAGGCGAAGATATATGTACAAAACTCATGTGTAACGATGCCACCGCACGAAGGTGCACCGAAAGCCAAACTGGCGATGCATGGATGGAGACAGCTGGCGGTTCTACTTAAACAATCTGGGCCAGACACCAGGGGGGTTGTCCTGGGTCGCCCAGGGCGTGGCCAGCGCAAGCACGCTAGATCCTTTGAAAGAAACGTCATGGAGGTCCACTCGGACCATGGGCTCAGGGCGCGAAGCGAAGCTGGCGGCTGTGCTTGCCTGCATGTAGATCAACATCGTACGGGTCTGGGGCCATCTTCCTCGAGGCCGAGCGGATTCCCCGTCTTCCGTCGCTTCAGGGCCGTGGCACCGCCAGCTCCGAGGGCCCCCATGTCAAGGTCTCCTCCTTTCCCTGTGGGCAGGCCGAGCGCACGACAGAGGGCAACCAATCTTCTCCTGAATCCTCCATGCCCCATCGGCCAGAGGCGGGTGGAGAAAGAGAGGCGAGCAAAGACGGCCGAGAGCAGTTGGATAACCTGCACATCGTCGATTCGAAAAGACTGCGCCCTGGCCCCCAGCCGCTTCGTCTTCGGCTCTCGAATGGACCAGCGCAAATGGGCGACTGCACGCAAGACGTCAACAGGAAATATTAGATCGCCCCTTTCCGCGCTCAGAAACTCCACGGGCCTCAGCATGCCGCGCAGCCCGCGGCCAGCCAGGCCCCGACCCGAGGCCGGCCCCAGTGGGGCACGAGCGTGACAAGGGGCCTCAGGACGGTCACGGGCATGGCGACGCGGTGGCTTCCAGGCTCCTGATCCAACCAGCTGTAGGCCGCATCCCATGCTCTCCCGAGGGAACGTCGGAACTCCCCGCGGACTCCCGAAACTGCATTGATCGTCGCGGACAGCTTGTAGTAGGCGGCACCCGGACACCACGGGAAGTGAAGTGGCCGTACTCCTCCAGCAGCGCGTTGATCAAGTAGACGTCGGGCTCCTTCGCTCCCAGGTTATCGGCCAGGCGGTGGCCGCGCCCCTGGAGCCAGCTGTCGAACCGCTGCAAGCAGACGAACCTCCGCCCGCGGGTCCGTTCTCCGACGGAACGTCCCCTCGGCGGCGGAGCGGAACGGGCGGCCGCGCGGGCGGGGTCACCGCGGGCGGGTGGAGGCCCACCAGCAGGAGCGGTTCGGGATCCAGCCCGCAAGTCCGCTAGGGCCCCGGCCCCTGCCAAATCGGAGGGCCTCGCTCGACCAGACTCACGAGGCCGAGACCGTCGCCGCGTGCGCCGCGAGGCCCGCGCGCCAGCCCTCCCCGGGGAAGCCGCCGAAGACGCCCTGGTCGAAGAAGGCCCCGCGTCCGCGCCGAACTCGCCCGGCACGTCCAACGTCGGCCGACGCCTGAAGAGGCGCCGGTAGACGCGATGTCACCGCGCCCAGGCGGCGGCGGCGCTGGGGCTCCTGCAACGGCGCGGGCGCCCACCCGAAGACGAGGCGCCCCTGGGCCGCCAGCGGGGCGGGCGCCGCGGGCGCCCGCGAGTCCGCCCCCTACGACCCTGGTTCGGCATGCCAAGACGGCGGAGGCCGACGCGGGTCTTCGATACCCCCCCCCCCCCGCGTCGGGGCGTCGGACAGGTTGAACCTCGAAGGGGAGAAGCCAAAACCTGGGCGCGGGCATCCCCCCCCACCGTGATCGCGCCAATCTGACCGAAGGTGAACGGCCCTTCGCACTAGAGCACATCGCGACGCGGGAGCCCAGGATCCCAGAGATTCGGCGGCCCCCCTCCTTCCCGCGCCGCGCCTTCCAGCCAGCCCTTTCCGACGGCGGCAGGTTGATGCGCGGGCCGCTTCCAGCGCCAGCTGCGGTTCACCTCCCAGCGGCTGGTGAGGAGGATCACCATCAGTTGCTCGGAGCCTGGGTTCGAGGCGCACTGCTCCTCATCGGCGAGCTGACGCCTGCGGACAGACACCTCGAGGACCTTTGCTACGGCCGTTGCTGCGCCGCTCGAGAAGAGGGCCGGCTCCGCACTGTCCGCCTTCATCATGGGGGGTGGGCGTGGCCGCCAGGGCACTGACGGCGCAGCGCTTTCACGTCGGCCCACGCACCCATGAACGCGAGCTCCCTCTTGTAGGCAGCGCGAGGCAGCGGAAGGCCAGGGCGTTGCCGCGGCGCGCCGCGGGATCGCGGCGGTCGAAGCCCTCGGGCTCCACCCTGGACTTCTTCCCCGCCCTGCGAACATCCGAAAAGCTCGACGGCGGGGGCTCGACCATCACGAAAAGGACCCGCCGCCACCAGATAAGCCAGAGGATCCACTCTACGAGACGCAGGTCGCCGAGGTCGCACCAGACGCTGTAGCTCAAGTCCATGATGGGCCCGCAGATCAGGCCCAGCTTGACCACCTCCTGGGTGGCTCTGCCCCCGCCGCCTCCGATCTTCAGGAAATCGCAAGACAAGGCGAGAAATCGCGAGGGGTGATCCAACCACCCAAGCTCGTCGAGGACATCCTCTAAGTGGTCCGACTCAGGGCTGGCGCCCAGCTGGCCGACCTCCCTCAAGGCCACTCTCAGCGCCGACTCGAAGCGAGAGCACCCGCCGCGCCGCCCCCCACATCGCCAGAGGTGGCCGACCATGCAGGCTGGAGCGCGGGTGCTCGCCCCTTCCCCCATTCGCGCGAGGTCCCGCTTGGAAGGGCAGCGCGGCCTGTTGCTGTGCGTGAAATTCTGGGCCATCGCGATGACGTTGCAAGCGCGAGCCCTAGCCCCCTGCCAGCACGCTCGGCGGCGCCCGCGAGGAGATCTGAGGGCGCGCCGCTGCAGCTCCCGCTCGGCGTAGGGCCGCGGCAGCGGGAAGAGCACGGTAGCGAGGCTCAGCCCAGCCTCGCGCACGGCGCTGAGCGCGGCCCTCAGGTGCCGCGGAAAAAAAAACAGCCGGTGGATGGCCATCCTGGTGAGCACCCTGCACCAGCCAAGAAGGGCCGTCACTCCCCCTTGGCCTTCGGCCGCCCTGGGGGGCGCGAGGCCGTCCGTCCTCCGCCTCGGCAGCCTGCTTTGCCCATGGCGCCTTCGCCGCCGCGGCCTAGGCGGCGCGCGGCGGCGGCTGGTGGTTGGGGGGCGCGCCGAGCTCTTTCAAGTAAGCGAAGGCCACCGTCGTCCTCTCGGGGTCGGCAAGAACTGAGAAGCCGCGCAGCGGGGCCTGTTCAACCCCGCGACTGAGGATGGCGGGCGGGGGGTCCCCCCGCAGGGTCAGCAGCCAGGCCGTAGTCCACCGCCCGTGGTCCAGCGTGGCCTGCTCCTGCGTCACCATCGTCAGGGCTACGGCGTCTGGGGCCTGGTCGTACTCCCCGCGCGTCAAGTGCTTCAGCGCGGCGGCCGCCAACGTGGCCCGGCGCGCCGCGGGTCGCCCTGCGAAGCTGTCGGCGAAGCCCCTGAAGCGCTCCAAGAACTCCAGCGCATTGGGCACTCCCCTTGGAGCGTGAGCGTCTCGCCACGTTACAGATCGCCGACGTCGAGAGCGCCCCGAGCTGCGCCTGCAGAAGGCGTTGGGGCCTGAGCCGGTTGGTCGAGCCGCGCACGCCGACGGAGCTCGTCGAGGGGCGCGCCAGGTCGCCTAGCATGTCGGCACCTGCCCCTCCTCCCACGCCCCCGCTCGCGCCCGCGCAGTGAGCCCCCATCGGCCTCGCCAGCGCCTAGGTTTGGAGCAGGGGTTGCGTCTGGGCGCCATTCAGGTCCTCGTCGGCGCCGGCGTCGATCGGCAGAGGAGGGGGCGGCTGCGGAGGCGCAGCGAAGGGCCCTGCCCCCCCCGGGGCGCTTCGACGCGGCCGCGAGAAGGAGCCTCGCCGGGGCCCCCACTGCGGCCTTCGCCTCCGCTGGGGGCGGCGCCAGGGCTGGCGTGGCTTCCGCAGCCCGCGGGGGCGGCGGATCTGCGGGCGCGGCGGCGCCTGTCGGCTGCCTCTCCAACGCGCTGAGCCGACCCGTGACTGGGCCGAGGGCTGCGGTCACTGTCGAAGAAATCAAGGCGGCCAGCTCCTCGGTCGGCACCAGCCCTGAAGGCGGGGTCGGGGAGAGGGCGCCGGCATTCGGCGCCGCGGGGAGCTCCCCCTCCCGAAGCGGTGTAGTAGCTGATGCGGGGCGCGAGCTCCGACGTCTGCAGCCACTCCTCGGCCCTCCACCAGGGCCGTCGCCTCGGGCAGGGCCTCCGAAGCGTCGAAGCGCAGCGCCTCCAGCTCCTCCCCCAAGAAATCCGAATCCGCCAAGGACTGCAGCTGCTCCAGCACCTTCAGCGTGAAATCGACCAGGTCGGTCTCGACCTCAGTCGGCGGATCCCCGTCGGCGTCGAGCGGTACCGTCGTGAGCCAGCAAGGCCCCGTCAGTGCCCGCGGGCCTGCCACGCGAGCTCGGATCGACTGAGCAAGACATATCATCGCTGTGGGGACCGCCATCATGAGGCCCTCGGCTCTCGCTATCACGGGAATGGCCTCGCAGTGCTTCGAACTGGGCTCGAGGCGCCATGGTTCCACCGCGCCCGAGGTGGCCAGCGTCAAGTCGCCGGTCTGCAGCGGGGGGGGCTGCCACCGACAGCTGCGATCAGCGACTCAGGGAGGGAAGCCAGCTCCCTCGAGGTAGGCTTCGGCTTCAACGGGGCCGGCGAGCCCGCGGCCCGCCGCGGCGGGCCAGGCCGCGCCGCCGTTGCTCTTGGCGGGGATGGCCCGAGGAGTCGGCGCACGCAGTGCGCGCGCGAGCACCGGCCACCCGATGGCGAGGGGCAGCTTGCAGCACCACGTAGAGTCGGTTCGCGGGCACGTTGAACGCGACCTCGGCGAGAGGCGACTCGTCGTCGACCTCGCGGCGGCCGCCCGGGCGCCCCAGCCAGAAAGCTCGCCGCACCCTGGCGCTCGGCGGAGCGCGCGGCGGGGCGGACCACAGGCGGTGGGCGTGCCGCTGGATGCGCTCGGAGAGCTACTCGAACGCGACGGGCACGTCCAAGTCGTCCGACTCGGGCTCCTTGACCAGCCCCCACTCCTGTCCGTGCTTTAGGCCCGGCAAGGGCAGCCGTATGAGGACGGGGTGCCTGTGCTCGTCGTACTCCACTTAAGGATGGCCACGAACGTGGCTTTGGGCATTCACAGCCCCACTCCGTTGGCGTAGCCCTGGAGGCGACGCCGTGCGGCCGCGGCCGAGACGCGCGCCAGTACGGCGGCAGCGTCCCCCGCTGCGGCCGCCGCCTCGGCGGCGGGGAGCAGGGTTCGGGGCCCCGCGCGGGCAGCTACGAAGCCCGCGGCGAACCCACAGAGGCCGCAGCAGCCCGCGAGGCACACCACGACCAGGAAGCTGAGCAGGAGGGAGAAGCCGCCGACCAGCAGCCACGCGTGGGGCTGGCTCGAGCCCCAGCAGTATGAGCTGGAGGCGGCCGAGACCGCGGAGCCAAGGGGGGCGGCGATCGCCCCCCAGAACGCCCAGTCCAGCATGAACGGGCGCGGGCCTGGGGAGCGGCAGCAGGCTTGAGCCAAGACCCGACGCGAGAGGTGGCAGTCGACGCTATTCCCAGTGCCGAGGAGGGTAGAGTAGAGTAGGAGTAAAGTAGACTAGGACTGGATCGATCAGAGTAGAATAGGTTGGGGTAGGGAGGTGTAGGGTAGAGTAGAACAAAATCAGGTAGATGGTCGACTATACGATTATAGCCGGGTAGAAAAAAAGAGTAGGGTAGCGTAGACTAGAGTAGAGATGAGTAGTGTAGAGAAGAATAGAATAGAAGAGAAGGCGTACATTGTCTAAGAGCAGATCAAAGTAGAGTCCGGTATAAAATACTCGGTCAGGATAGGGCAGAGTTTGGTGGGGGTAAATAGGGTAGACCAGTATGAGTAGGGTAGGGTGGATGGTAGAATAAAGCTAGGTATAATAGAGTACGTAGGGTAGAGCAGCATAAAGCAGAATCCGCCACAGAGACTTCGGCGACGGAGTGGGCAGGTCCTCAGGCCCCTTGTAGTCCTCAGCCCTCTGGATTAAGGACTTCCAGGGGCCCGGAGGGGCCAAGTCTCCTGCAGTCTTGGGCAGCTTGTCGGGTGATTTTTTCAAGTCCAAATGGCCCCCAAACGGGCCAAGCAAGAGGGCCCACAGAGGCCCCCAAGACAATCCGAGAGGGCCCCGAGTCGTCGAACGATCGGTCCAAGACGCCCAAGATGGCCACCAGGCGGTCCAAAAGGCTTCTGAGACGCCTCCAAAAATGGTCTCAGAGGCACAATTCATTGACTTCTTCTGGTCTTTGAAAGATCTTGGCGTTCTCGCATTTTTGGGCTCCCCGACGCTCACAGGCGGCCCAAGGGGCGCCCAAGATGGCCCAAACGAGTAGTTCGAGCCCTCGGCCCCAAGAAATTCCCAGGAGACCCCAAGAGACCCCCAAGAGGCTCCAAAGAGGCCACAAGAGGTGCCCAAGAGGCCCCGAGGAATCCACAAGAGGCTTCCAAGAGGCCCTCAACGGGCCTCCAAGAGGCCCTCAAGAGGCCTCAAAACTGCTCCCCAGAAGCTCCCGAGAACGCTCCCAAGAGCTCCCAGCATCCATGAGCCAGGCACGGAGGCGGAGTTGGCCGAAGGCCATTCGGTCCGCCGCCGCCTGTGGTCTTGCCGCGTGGGGTGCCCGCGTGCTAAGCGTCTGAGGCTTTTTGGTTCTTTAAGAACTCCCCCTGGAGCCTTTGGCCCAGCGGGCCGGCCACCCAATTTGCACGGATGGTTGCCTTCCTCGCTCCTACATGGCCAAGGGTGACCCAAGATGGCCTCCAAGACGGCGAAGATGGCTCCAAGAGAGCCCAAGATGGCTCCCAGATGCACCCGAGACGGCCCAAGATGCACCCAAGACGGCCAATGATGGCGCCAAGATGGCCCAAGACGGCCCAGGAGGCCCCCAAGAGGCTTCACAGATGACGCAAGAGGCCTCAAGAAGGGCCTTCACGAAGGCCCGAGGCGGCAACAATCATTGATGCTCCTTAGGCTGTTGAAGGATTTGGGCATTTGCTTTTGCTCGGCTTCCCGACGGCCCAAGACGGCCCAAGAGGCACCCAAGGAGGCCCTAAGATCGCCCAAGAGGCACCCAAGATGGCCCCATGAAGGCAAAACAACGCATCCAAGACGGCCCCAAGAAGGCCCCAAGACGGCCCAAGACAGCCCAAGAGGCCCCAAAAACATCTTCTGACGGCGTCTTGGGGGCCAGGAGCGCCCTAAGACGGCCAAAGAAGCTCCCGAGAAGCCTCCCAAAGCCCGAAATACAGCCCAAGGAGGCCCCCAAGAGGCCTCCAAGAGGCCCCCAGGAAGCTCACAGGAGGCCCCAAGAGTTCCCCAAGTGGCTCCCAAGAGGCCTCCTCCTCCTCCTACTCCTCCTCCTCCTCATCATCATCATCAGCATCATCATCAGCATCCTCCTTCTCCTCCTCCTCCTCCTCCTCCTCCGCCCAAACTTGGCCCAATCGTTAGGCCACATAGAGTTATCCTAAAAGGCAGGGGGCGGCGGTGATTCGCCGTAGGCGTCTTCGACAGAGTAGTGGATCGTATACTATGTCTGAGTAGGGTAAAGGAGAATAGGAATAGGAAAAGAGTCGAATTAGTTAGTTCGAGCGAGTCAAAGGGCCGGGCCTACTCCCACCCACCATCCCACAACATAATGACACATTGTAGCACGACTGAATATTGGGATTGAAACACGTTCCCACCTCGCAAACGGAAAGCGTTCGCGCGCAGCCCCAGTCTAGAGTAGCTTAGTGCAGGGTAGTGCAGGGTCGAGTAGAGTAGAGTCGAGTAGAGTAGGTTAGATGGTTGAGTAGAGTCAGGCCGAATATAATAGAATTGAGTTGAGTTCGATAAAGTAAGTCAACTAAACCAGACGAGCTCAGTCGAGACAAGTCGAGTCCAGTTTATCCAGTCAAAGCAAGTCCAGCCCATCCTAGTCCAGTCAAACCTACTTCAGTTCAGTCTACTCCAGTCCACTCCAATCCGCTTCATGCCAGCTTTCTGATCGATTTGGAGTCTCCGTTGGCTGTTATCGTGTTTTCTCGATACGGCCATGGGGCCAGCGGGCCTGGAGGCTGAACGTGGCGCAACACCGCCCGTCTCCTCCGACTCGCTCTCTCCCAGCGCCTTGCTTCCCCTTGCCTGAGGGGCAACGACAGGGGTGGACTGGCTCGGGGGGGGGGAGAAGCCATCGACCTGGACTAGGCGATCCAGTGCCGAGGCATCGGCGATAGGCCCCCGACAGCAGATCCGCAAGGTCCTGTGCGGGGTGGGCTGTCAGTCCCCCCTCTGCGATCGATCAGGCGGGCGACTGGGGTCCGACGCGTCCCTCGCGGGGCCTGTCTCCGCCATATAACGTTGCCCCTGACCGCCTGGCTCCGGGTCCGACGACGTGGCGTCTTCCATCCGCAGGCCTCCAGAGACCTCGACCACTTCCCCCGGGGCAGTGCTCCACGCCCCACATCCATGCTCGATTGCCTCACGAGGGCAAGAATCGGCCACCAGAGGCCGAAACGAAGGGAAGACCTGCGATGTGCTGTAGCCGCTGGCCCTTCTGTTTGCCTGTGTTCTCTCTCTCTCTCCCTCTCTTTCTCTTCTTTATGTTTATGTTTTTTTTCTCTCTATCTCTCTCTCTCTCTTTCTCATCATGTATGTATGCATGTCTTTCGTTATTGATTTTTGTTGCTCTCTCTCTCTCTGTCCTCTGTTTCTCTCCTCTTCTCCTGTTCTCTCGTTCTCCCTTGTGCTTTGCTCTCTCTCCCTCTCTCGTTTGGGGGAAGGAGGAGGGCGAGTGTCGAAGCAGTAGCACGCGAAGGGCTCTCTCTATTGGCTTCTTCTCTCTCTCTCTCTCTCTGGGCTTCTTTCGCTTCGTCGGGCACGTGCGGCTTCCCCGCGCGTTGCCGCACGCGTGTGCGCCCACCGAGTAAAATCGCATGGGGCCCCCGTCCCTACGGGGTGAGTGCGTCGAGCGATTTGCTGCACGGCACGCGCGCAACATCCACAACGAAATGGGGTTGGCGCTCTGTCGTTGTTTCGATGGACGCGCCGCTGGGTCAGGGCAGCGTCCCTTCGCGGAGGGGCCGCGAATAGCCCGCAGACACGTGCACAGAAGCCCTGACCATATTTGTCTCGATCAACGGCTTCGACGTGCACCAATCTCGAACCAATATTTCAAGTGTGTGTGTGTGTGTGTGTGTGCGTGTTTCCCTCCTTGGTATACTGGCTGGCCCAAGTTTCCGCGCTATCTCAAGTCTGCGTCCTAATTGGATGCCGTTCCTCCTCCCCGCTGCGCCTCGCTTGCTGCTTCGGCTTGGCACTGTCGGGCTGGTTTGTCTTCCACCGTGACCCCTCTTTCTCCTTTTTCCTCTCGTTCCCCTCTTTCCCCTGTCTGTCCCCTCACGCTGCCCCCCCTGTGAATGTCGCGGTCGTTCCCTGTGGGTGGTTCCAGCTGCTGCTGGCTGCGTGAGCCAGACTGGTGAGCGCACTCGCTTGACGTGTTCTACGCCGCGCCGCCGCGCGTGTGGTCGCGACGGCAACTGTACGCGCATCTCTTTAATGACGTTTCTCTCTCTCTCTCTCTCTTTCTCGCTTTTTTTCTACCGCTGCGCGTTGTGGTTCTCGCGAAATGTGACCATGTCCTAGAACTCGCAACATCGGAGTGCTGACGGCCTTCGATCAATGAGCTGAAAGTGCCCCCCTCTGTGTCCCGACAGCTAACATGCGATAACCCCCAATCGCCCTAAGCCCTGTGTTCTCCTCTCAACAAGCCCTCCCATTCCCTCTCCGTTCCGCACCCCATTGGCGGAGCAAAGTGAGCTCATCCTACGAAGCAGGAAAACTGTTGCTGGCGCGGTGGACGTGCTCCACTCGGCGCGGAAACGCATGAAGGAGGCGGGGAGAGGAAGGCGTGATGGAGAGACGATGAGGAGGGAGGAGGGGAAGTGACGCAGCTGAGAAGAAATAGGAACAGAGGAAGGAGAAGGATGTGTAACGGGAAACGGCCCCTCGGCGGCGGCGGCGACGGCTCCTGGGAAGGAGCCCCAGGCCCCCCCTCGGCCCCGCGTGGGGCGCCTGCCCTGAGGATCTCGGCCTGCCCTGAGGATCCCGGAGTCCTGGCCCCGTCGGTCGCCTCCACGGGCGGCGGGGCGCCTTGGAAGGGGAAGTGCGCCTTGGAAGGGGAGGTGGCGCCCCGCGCAGGGGGGGGGCCCTGCGCTGCTGCAGCTGCGCGCGATGCGGCACGGCTGCGATTGTGCGGGCTGCCAGCTGCGCGGTGGAGCGGATGGCCGCGGCGGGGCATTCGCGTCGGCGAGGCGCACCCGCTTGCGTGCGCCGCCCGCCCCAGGCGGCGCCGGGGCCGCCCAGGGGCGCATCGGGCCGCTGGGGCTGCCGCTGACGCCGCCGGGTCGGGGCCCCGGCGCGGCCAGGCCGCTGGGGGCGCCATGGCTCCGCAAATCGGCCACGATCTCCAACGTCGCCCTGGAGATCGTGGGCGCCCGAGGCTGCGCTCGGAGCCGCTGGGGTCGCCGCCGACGGGGCGGTCAATCGGCCGCGACCCCCAACATCGGTCTGGAGATCGCGGGCGCCTAGTGCCGCCTGGGGGGCGCCGGGGCCGCCGGGGGCCCCCGCCGACAGAGCTGCGCCCTGGCGCGGCGGGGCCGCTGCAGGGGCGCCTAGGCCCGCGGGGGTGGAGATCGTGGGCGCCTAGTGCCACCTGGGGGGCGCCTGGGCCGCCGGGGGCCCCCGCTGACGCCGCCGGAACTGCGCCGCGGGGGGGCCGTTGGGGGCGGGCTGCGCTCGTCCGCCGTCCTCGCGGGGTCCGCAGGCGATGCTGCCGCCGCTGCTGCTGCTGACGGCGCGGGAAGCGGCGCGTGTGGCAGTGGCGAGGCGCCCGCGTGGGCGAGGCCTCGCACCCGGGGCCAGGCCGGCGAGGGCAGCCGGAGACCGCCACGGTGCTCGTGGCAAGCGTCACTCGCTGGAGCGCGAGCTGGCGCGGATTGCTGTGCGCTGGCGCGGACGCGCATCCCCGCTGCGGAGGCGCATGCCGCCGCGTCCGCAGCCAAGGCGAGGGGCATGCAGCTGCACATGGGGCCCGCCGCCAGCGGCGAACACCTGTTGGCCGCAGCGCACGTGCCGGGCCGCTGTTCGGCCAAGTCGGAGCCGATGCTTGGGCTGTCAGGAGGGCATCTCGGGAGGCTCCAGCACATTGCTATGGCTATGCTGGTGGTCCCCCTGACCTTGAGCGCAACGCTGACCTGCTGCTGGAGGGCCTGGCATGGTTGAGCGGCCTGGGAGGGGCGCCAACGCTGTTGGTGGGCGACCTCAATTGCAATCTCCGCGACGCCTGGCAGGCTGCAGGGACCTCCTCGCCGCCCTCGGCCCCACCTGCATCCCCTCGCACGGTGCCCCGTCGCGGATCGACTACGTCTTGGCGAACGCCGGGGCTCAATCGCTGGTTTCCCGGGTCGGGCTGCGCTGGGACCTCGGTCTGGCCACGCACGCGGCCTTGCTGGTGGAGCTCCAGGTCGCGCCGCCGGAGCGTGCACTTCTTCGGCAGCCCGTGGTGGCCTTGGACGGCGGCGCTGCGGAGGGATGGGGTGCAGAGTCGGCTGGTGCGACGACCGCTGCTGTGCAGGCTCGCCGCCAGGAGGCTTTCCACCGCGCCCTTGACCACCGCGACCTCTCGTCCGCCTGGCAGCAACTTCATGCGACGATGCGGGAGTGGCTCGCTGTGCGTCGCGGGCTCCAGGCCGTGCCGGACCGCCCGCATGCGGCTGCGGCATGGCAGGCTGACCGGCCTCCCACAGCCGGAGGTGGCGGCGAGGCGGCCGAGGCCGCGGCTGATGCGGCGCTGCTCCGGCTCCGGCGGCTGCGCGGCTTCCGGCAAGCCTCGCAGCGTCCAGGAGGCGCGGCCCAGCGCGTCGCGATATCTACCTTGGCTGCACTCCGTGCCGCCGACACTACTGATGCTGCATGGTCGCAGGCCCTCTCGGGGGTCACGGTGGCTGCAGGGGTCCCGCCGGACCTTCTGGCCCGGGCGGACGAGAAGCGGCGGCAGGCCAGCGCTGCTGCTAGGGCGCGTCGCCGTGCCAATTGGCGGCAGTGGGTCCACGGCTGCTTGACGAACCGGCAGGGGAGGCTTGACCGTTGGATCCGCGGCGGAGGCACCTAGGATGCGACGCTCGTGCCCGACCCTGCCGTGGTCGCCAGCGCAGCGCGGGCGCCGGTGGGCAGCAGGCCGTGGCTGCTGTCGCTTCGTGGCGGGCCCGCGGCGCAACTCCGCTTCTTCGAGGGGCCTTGGCGGGAGTTGTGGCAGCGGCAGCCGCGGGTCGCGATCGGCGAAGAGTGGCTGCAGGAGCTGGACAACCTGCCGCCCTTCCCGCAGAGGGCGCCGTGGACCGCCGACCTCGTTGCAGGGCTCCTGCGGCGCATGCCCAAGAGGAAGAAACCGGGACTCGACGGGTAGACCGTGAGCGAGCTCCGCCTTCTGCTGGCAAAGCTGCACGGCTGGATCGCGGCCTTCTGGAGGAGGTTGAAACGACGGGCCGCTGGCCCCACGAGCTCGCAGAGCCGGAGGGCTTGCTGCTCCCTAAACTGGACGGTGGTGCTGGGCCGCTCGATCGGCGACCCATCTGGTTGTTGCCGATTCTCTACCGCTTGTGGGCCAGTGGCCGCGCATGCCTATTCGCGCAATGGCGTCTGAGCTGAGGCGGCGCCGACGCGTGGCGAGGCGCGGAGGAGCTCGCCTGGGAGATCGCCCTGGAGTTGGAAGCGGCGGAGGCCCTGGCGGAGAGCATCGCCGGCGCAGCCCTGGACTGGCGCAAGGCTTACGACCACGTCGACCTCCGAACGCTCCCCGCCATCCTGGAGCGGGCGGGTGTGCCGCGGTGGGTGGTGGAGCCGGCGATGGCTGCCTACAGCGCAGCGGCGGGTCCAGGTCGGCAGGGCCATTGGCGACCCCTGGACGCCGACCAGCGGCATGCTTCCAGGATGCTCTCTGGCCGTCTTCTTCAGCGTGCTCACGTGGCCCTGGCAGCGGCGCTGCGGCGCGCTTGACGACCGCCTCCAGCAGAGAGTGTACGTAGACGACTTTACTCTCTGGGCCCGCGGCCCCGGCCAGGAGGCAGCCGAGGTCGGCGAGGCCGTGCGCGACGCGCTTCGGCTGACGTCGGTGTTCGAGACGGCCATGGACTGGCGTTTCAACAGGGACAAGAGCCGCCAGTTCGCGAACACCGCCAGTCTCCGGCGCTGGCTCCGCGAGCAGACCCCGGGGGTCGCTGCAGGATGTGGCATCCGTGACCTTGGAGTGGCGTCCACCGCAGGGGGGGCACGGCGCTGCGCTGTGATCGGCGCGCGGGCTAGGCTGGCAGCAGGGCGGTTCTCCCACATCGCCCGGCTGCCGGTGGGCTTCCGGCAGCGCTGCCTGCTTGGCGCGGCGGCTGGCATGACTGCTGGCATGCACGGCGCCTCGTGTGAGCGGCCCCCGGAGCGCGAGCTGGCCAGCCTACGGTCGGCCGCGCGGCAGGCCGTCTGCCATGGTGGGCTGCGGGCTGCTGCCGAGATCGTGTTCGGCGTGCTCAGTCCGAGCTGGCGTCTCGACCCTGCCGCGGTCGCTGCCCTCGCCCCGCTGTGGCAGGCGGCGAAGGCGCTGCGCCGCCAGCGCTTGCCGCTCGGGCTCTGGCGCGACATGGAGGGCGCAGCGGACGCCAGCCACGGCCGCCAGCAAGGGCCTTTCGCGGCCGTCCGGCGGAGCATGGCCGATCTTGGCCTTGGTGGCGACATCGAGTGCTGGCAGGGAGTGCCGTGGGCCCCTGGCGGCTGGCGGCCCCGTGACCGCCCTCTGCAGGACACCCGCGCGGCGCTGCTGGACGCTTGGGCGCGGCGAGAGGCCCGCGTGGTGGCCGGGCGTCGTGCTGACCTCAGGCACGTCGAGAACGGGATCGACCGGTGGGCCACCCGGCGCCTGCTGGAGAGCGAGGAGCTCGCGCCAGACGCGGCCGGCGCCCTGCGCGCGGTGCTCACGGGCAACGTCGTCACCGAAACGGTGGCCGCGAGGTGGGGCCCGCCTCCGCGCTGCCCGCACTGCGGGGCCTCGGAGGAGACGCGCGAGCACCGCTTCTGGAGATGTCCCAAGTGGGACGCGGTCCGCTGCGCTGAGCTGCGGGCTGGCGGCTTGAGCGAGGCCGCCCTGCTGGCGCGCCTGCCCGTCGGGGTCGCGCTCTCTGGAGAGCGTTTCTTTATGCTCGGCGATGACGGGCGTCATTGGGGGGGTGCGGGGGGGGTATGACATAACGCCCCACACCCCCCGCCGTGTGGCTCTGGCACCACAGCCGCGCCCGCGCGCACGACGCGCGACGAGCGACGAGCGACGAGCGACGAGCGACGACGACGACGACGACGACGACGACGACGACGACGACGACGACGACGCGAGCAGCATGTAGGTGGCGATCTGCCCCCCTGCGCCTGTGTACACCACAACGCTCGCGTGCACCACAGCGCGCGTGTACACCACAACACCTGCGTACATCACAACAACCGTGTGCAACGCAGCGCCTGTGTACACTGCAATGCTTGCGTACACTACAGCGCCGGTGTACATGTGCATACCGGAAGCAACCATGTGCAACGCAGCGCCTGTGTACACCATAATGCTTGCGTGCACCACGGCGCGGGTGAGGATCTGCTGCGGAGGTGCCACGCCAGGAAGGTGCTGATAATCGGATGCGACGTTTTTCCCTCTTCCCTTCTCCTCCACTTCCACCTCCTCCTCCTCCTCCTCCTCATCCTCCTCCCCCTCCTCCTCCTCCTCCTCCGCCTCCTCCTCCATTTTCTCTTTCTTCTCCTCCTCCTCCTCCTCCTCCTCCTCCTCCTCCTCCTCCCCCTCCTCCTCCTCCGCCTCCTCCTCCTCCTCCTCCTGTTTACCCCCTGTCGTGCGGGTTGGCGCTGCAGCACACGTGCGCAATTCAGGGTGCACCGCAGAATGTTCCATTGAATCGGCCCTTTTGGTTTTCGGACGGCCAATTTAGCTTGAGCCTCGTGGACACAGATGGGAGGAGTTACGGTGGCGCGGGCGAACTCGGAAGGACTCGTGGATTCCCTTGGCGATCCATTGTCCACAAGGATGATTTTCTGGTGTTTTCGGTGGAATCCACACGCGCTCCATTTTGTCATAAGGATTCCTTCAAACATTCTACATACAACAGTGGTGCTGTGTTGCACACGGTTGCTGTGGTGCACACGATCGCCGTGGTGTACACAGGCACTGCAATGCACGCAGGCATTGTGGTGTACACTGCTGTGTTGCACACGGCTGATGTGGTGTACGCAGGCGCTGTGGTGTACACAAGAGCTGTTGCGCCCGCGCGCGCGCGATGGCACAAACCGACACTGTGTTGCACGCGGTTGCTGTGGTGTACATAGGCGGTGTGGTGTACACAAGCGCTGTGGTGCACGCAGGCACTGAGGTGTACACAAGCGTTGTGGTGCAGATCGCCACCTACATGCTGGTGCCACCCGTCCTCCATCATTCCTGAGCATTCCCATACGCCGCCGGCGCGAAGCGTGACGTCATCGACCCCCTTTACCCCTCCCAGATGATTGCCGTCATCGGCCCGGAACAAGTGGCACGTGTGCCATGGCTCTTGCACGCAAAGAAAGGGGGAGGAGGAGGAGGTGGAGGAGGGGGGAGAGGGGGCAAGACATCGCCCCTCGGGGCCCAGCAACGGTGCCCAAATCCCAAGTGTGTGTGTGTGTGTTGTGTGGGTGCGTGGGGGGGGGGGGGAAAACGCGAGGGGGGGAGGGGGGGGGGATGCGGTGTGCTCGCGACGCGGAATGAAATTTCCTCGGCGGAGGGCCGCGGGGCGGGGGTCCCACTGGGGCGCCGGGGGCGCGAGGGGGAGGGGGGTGGCGCGCGTCGCGGCGCGGATTGAACTTGTCGGGGCGGAAGGGGGCACGGGGCGGAGCCCCCGCTGGGGCGCTGGGGCGCGGGGGGGGAGGTGGGGCAGGCGGTGCGCGTCGCGACGCGGAATTCGCCGGCCCAGCGGGCCAGGGCGTGCTAAGATCTCCGGTACCTGGTTAACAGTATTTCTAGTTCGCGCGCGCGGGGCGGCCCCTGGGGGTCCCCGGTACCCCGGCAAGGTCCCGGCAAGGTCCCGGCAAGGTTGGGTCAGAGATGCCGGAGCCCTGTTACACTTGGGTGGCCATAGCAGGGGGGGTGTGTCTCCCGACCCTCCTGGTCGGGTGGTGGTCGCCACCGCGATGATGACGATGATGGTGACGATGATGATGGTGGTTGTGATGATGATGGTCACGATGAGATGATGATGGTAGCGGTGGTTGGCGATGATGATATGCTGATATAATGACATGGTGATGATATGGTTATGATGACGATAGTCGCAGTGAGTTGGTAACGATTGCGAGAAGATGGTTCTATTATATGATGTTCCTTGTGGTTGCAACGAGTATGCTGTTAATGTGGAGGTGATGTTGGTCATGAGCGCCATGTTGTTGTGATGTCTGACATGTTGATGATTGTACGTTGGTAGTGTGTTAACGTGTTGCTCGTGTCTATGATGATGTTGGTGTGCGGTTGTTGTTGGTGGTGATGTGTAACATATGATGGTTGCAGAACCAAAAAACAGTCAACCGCACCGCCAACAACATATCCATATCATGATCAACTACAGCACCACCAACAGCAGGACCATATCCACAGCAAATACACCATAACACGCAACATTACCACATGCGTACAACACAATCGACGTCATCAACACCATTATGGCCATCATCACGATGACCACAGCTGTATATCATCATATCAACGCCATCATATCACCATCGTATCGCAGACATCCGAAAACAATTCAGAAAACAAAAACACAGCATTAAATGCGAACATCAACATTAACACAATTGCCTTCACACTACCACTATTGCTCCGCCGCCGTTTGAGGACCAATCTGTGCCAGGGCGTATTGATTTGATACTGAGACTTCGACCATATGGCTTGCATCGTAGCAGATGTTGGTTTCTCTAAAAGGCCGGGAGCTCAGTTAAACATGATTAGGTTGACTGCGATGGGTGTGCATATCAAAGTTGCCAACGCGTTTTGTTTGGGTCATACGTTGGATTGCGCATCAATTGACAAAGGTGATCTGGTGATAATGTCAAACATATTTTGCCCGAGCGAATATTAAAACATCCTCAAGCAAGACAAAAGATCAGACTTTTCTGTCGGGCCCTACAATCAGATGGCATGGGGGGCCGTTCGTGGACAGCTACCAAATGTGGCGATGATTACATTATGCAGGAAAACTGACCTGGACGCAATTGGAGACATTCACAAGGCAGTGGCGAAATCGAAGTCTTGGGCGGTGACAGCCCCCATGAGTGATTTGCCCTTCACGCGGTCGCCAAAACAATGCAATTGGGAAGATGAGGAGGGCGATGAAGTTTGTCTCAATGCTGGGCAGAAGCAGGTTGCAATAGTTTCGGGGGAGCAATCATTATGGGTTGGGCCTACATTTCAGAATGGAAGATTTGACGTCGTGGCCGCAGTCCGCCACGCTTTCTCATTCAATCATACGGTCGTATTTCTTGGAGAATATGATTGCGCATTGAGCGCAGGGATCATGACAGCAGTAAAGGATGACTACCAGGAGGCGGTTCGTGCGCGAGCGATTGCAGACCCCGACATGGAAGACGATGCCATTCAGCATGAGAAGCGTCACTGGGGTAGCAGCCAAGATGCTTGGACGTATGCTTAGTACTTGGAGCATGTGCAGTCCCAGAGGCCTCACGACCGCATCGACCATCAAAGGGTTGTTTGCGGCTTCTTTGTGGAAGAAAGCGAAGCCGCAGCGGTGAGTGATATTCAGCGCGGTTTCAAGTATTCGCCCTAGCCCAGAAAAAAATCGCTGCTTTGTTGCGTTGCCCATCCGAGGCATTCCAGCCAGCACAGCAGGCCATGCATGTTGATTATGTGCGTGCAGTGTGCAGCGAGCTGCCAATGCGAGTTGCACGGGTGCACGTATGTATTTAATCTCGCTTCGCCCTCACATGGAGGCGATGTGCGTCACATTTGTAGCATGCGTGACATATGGAAAGCATGAGGTTCATAACATCAGCATGCCTGTGGCCCAAACTAGGTCGGCGATGTGGTATTTTGGTATGGTGCGTTTGCGATGAGTGTTGCTCAGGGTCTTTGGCCTTGAAGTGATACACCAGGGTCGTAGGCCTTGGAACAGCAACTGCGCCCATACATTCTGCAGCTCGCACGGCGGTTGCGCAGATGGAGTGACAGTGCAAACATTGCTCCCCTCCCCATATCGCCCCTATCCTTTTCCATCACCTGGCTCCTCTCCCCCGTCTCCTCGTCCCTAATCCCTCCGCCCCCTCATCCCTGCCCGCCCCTCCCCTCCCTCCATCCCCATCCACCTCCGTTCTCATCCTCTTCCTCATCCTCCTCAGACCTCCGAGGCCCTTCTCCCCCCGCCGACGGCGACTCCAACATCAAACAGCTCAACAGCAAACAGCTTAACATCCCAACACCAAACAGCTGAACATCAAACGACCGAAGCACATTATCCCAACATCAAACAGCTCAACATCCCCCTCGTCAGCCTCCTCCGAATGAGTGCAAGTGCTGTTTGGGTCGCAAAAGCCGCTTCGGCGCGAGACCCATTATTGGCTTCAGAGTTTCCAGGATATCATTGCCGGGGCCCTTTCATCAGATGGGGCGTCGTAAGAGATCGGTTTCAATGAAGCGCAAGAGCACGTTTTTGTTTCACTATTGTGCAGCCCGATCAGCAGAAACATACTGGTCTGAAAGCTGTAGGGAGCAGACGCATGCTGACTGTGCAGCCCGATCAGCAGAAACATACTGGTCTGAAGCTGTAAGAGGCTTCCACACGCGGGCATTAAATCTCTGAGTATGCTACCTCCTCACACGTTGTCGAAGCTGGGGGCGTTAGGCCATGGGCCTCTCATAGCCCTGCTGTGTGCCATACACTGCTCCCTAGCCTGACACATGTTAGCCTCGATGCTGCACATATGGTTTTCCTGGGTCCAGAGGGTCTCTACGAGCAAATTGCGATAAGACGCCACATCTGGAGGTAAGACGAGAGGCCCGTAGTCTCCAATCAACATCTTCCTGGCCTGGTAGAGTTCAAGACGATGGTCCGCAAACGTGCTACTCACCATAAGGATCGTCTTCGCCATGCAATCCAGGAGTGCTGAAGTACTTCGGAGGACGCCGACCCCCCTTTCAAGGTCTCTCTTAGCATGCGCTTTCTGCGTGGCCTCCTCATTGTCATCACGGCGCTGCCGCTTGCCCTCATAAGAGTCACTCTCTGGCTCGATCCTCTTCTCCTCCTCCTCCTCCTCTTCCCCCTCCTCCTCTTCCTCCTCGTCATCCCCCTCCCTCGCGCGCAAGTACTGCTTGGGTTGCCGCAGCCGTTTTGGCGCGAAGCCCTTCCTGAGGAGCTTGCAATCCTCTGTTTTCTCTCTTCGAGTCTGACTGTCTGAGAGCATGGCGCCCAGGGGCCAGGCTTCTTCTAAGAGGGCGACCCCCAAGGCGGCTGGCACCCAGCCGCCCGCCCGCGGCCGCGGCCGCGGCCGCGGTGGCCGGGGCCGCGCCGACGAGGGGCCTGAGGCGAAGGCGGAGCCGCCGGCGGCAGAGGTCAGCGGCGCCGCGCCTGGGCTGGAGGACGCGTCCTTCGACAGCGTCGCGAGGGGGACAGGCGGAGTCGGCGCGAGAGGCGTGGCGGCCGGCGCTGTCGCAGCCAGCCTGGGTGGGAGCCTCGGCAGCGTCGACAGTCTTGTCACGGACGAGGGGTCGCCTTCCTCGGTGCGGTCGCAGTCCAGGCAGGCCCCTGGTGCGACTGCCAGCAGCTCAAGCGGAATCACGCAAAGCATAACAACTCTCTGATGAGCCGCGTCACGGCGGCCAAGCAGATGATCGTGGGCCACCAGGACATGGGCAACGTCGGCACGAGCCTTCCGCTGCCGCTGCCTTCGCGCGAACAGACGGACGTCAGCCTGACGTCAACGATCGCGCCCTTCGATAACGATACCAGCCAGGCGTGCCTGAATACAGCTAAGACGCACGGCCCAGTTGGATTCAACATCTTCCAGTTGGACTTGCACGG
Organism: Prorocentrum cordatum; assembly: GCA_963575745.1. NCBI lineage: Eukaryota > Dinophyceae > Prorocentrales > Prorocentraceae > Prorocentrum > Prorocentrum cordatum. Next base: position 55,421 of record CAUYUJ010003958.1, read on the forward strand.
TAACCCCGCGAAACGGGCCCACACGAATCTCAACATGCTGAACTCTCTGATCGACGTGGTCTACCAGAACGGATTCAATGGCAATTTCCCCTCGACGTTCACGGCGACGGTCAGCATCACGGACCCTGCCGTTCCCATCGCGGATATGTTCGGCAGCTTGGCGACGGCCTCCCCCCCCGAGATCATCTGGGCCGTCATCATCGGATCGGCCAAGCTTCTCGAGACCAGCCCCGCGCCGGAGCAGGTGGCCATGCTGAAGCGCGCGCTGATCACCTTCCCAGTCGCCTTCAACGTCGTCGACGGAGGACCGCCGGGGCAGCAATACCCCGCCCGAGTGCGCTCGTGCATCACGGGCGGCCTTGCCTCCACATGCCCTCTGTAGATTGGGTTTCGCATGTTTTTGATATATCAGGTTTGTATGTTGTTGCGTTGTTGCTTTAATCTCGTTTTTGGCTACTTCAAGCATCGAGTGAAAACGCAGACTAGATGCAACTTTGCCCAGGGCTTGTTATTGGTTTGCGCGTGATGTATGTTCGGCACGTCTCCCAGGAATGGACTCGTACTGGGCGGCCCATGGGTTGCGCGAGAGCATCGCCGGCATGGGTGACGCGGTCAAGCGCGCGGCAACGCAGAGATTCTTCGACGTCATGGAGAGCAAGGATGCGATCGAGACCTCTGTCGGGCATGAGGTGGGCGCGCAGAAAACGGCCAAGATGTGGGCCGAGAAGGTATCCATGGCACCGAGCTCAGAAAAGATTTCGGACACGTACGTGGACGCTTGCTTTACTGTGGGGGCCAGGCTCATGAACAACCCCTATACGCAGAAGGTCGCGGTGGAGGCCGACTCTACTGGGGTGACGCCTTTCGACAGCACTTACAAGTACGAGGCAGTGGTGAAGAGGGCGCAATCGAGTAGCCTGATCCACTGGTGCACTGCTGGGCTGCTGGGCCTGGTGACCTCCAAGATGACATCGGTGGGTGAAATCAGCCTTCGCCAGCTGACTGGTCGGGGACTCCCAGGGGGGAAAGGACTGCTAGACCTGCTGATTGCCAAGAACGAGCTCGGGCACTGCTTCATCACGAAATTTCGAGCGATGGGTCTCAACGCAGGGGCGCTCCAGCGGATGGAGGCATGGTCAGTCGGGCACGACGCGTACCGCACCATGGTCGGGTACAAGGCTGGCGAGAAGGACGTGTCCTGGCGCACCGCTATGAAGCAATCCTCTAAGTTGGCCATTTCCGTCTTCGAGGAGTGCCTTTTCAAGGTGGACTACGATTTGCAGATCAAGCAGCAGAAGATCCAGGGCTCGCCGGTGGGGGAGATTCTCGACAGGTCCCCGTTGAAGGAGAAGATCGACGCCATCTACACGGCCCTCGTGGCGGAGGGAGACGCTGCGCCGCAGGATGACGCCACCGAAGTCACGATGCAGGACCTCGTGGACTCCGACGAGGAGGATGAGTTCACAGGGGACCCGATCAAGAGCAAGCTGACGGATCCCAAACTGCAGGATGCGCTGAAACCCTTTTCGAACTTCGTGAAGAACAGATACAGCCGAGTTGTGAAGCTCATCGTGGACCCTGGCTCCCCTACAGGCGTGGCGGAAGCGCTTTCAACGTGGTGGAAGGGGCTCGATATGGAGCTTGGCAGCGACCAGAACGTCGTCGTCATCTACGACACCAAGCTGTCTGGGCACCCGAATGCTCGCGGGCATCTCCGCATTAATCATTTCAGGGACCAGCACTACGACCGCATGATCAAAGGATCGCTGGCTGCCCTGTGTCGCGACGATCAGCCGGACGATGAGATGCCCTGGAACGTAATCTACAACATCTTCGACGGCGGAGTTCACGGCAACGAGCTGAAGTTCGGCAAGGCCTTCCAGGGCAAGGATGGGAAGGCGCTCAAGAAGGATAAGCGCATCCTCTTCCTGCAGACCACCGAGAAGTCCTTGAAGGAGACTAAGGGCAACTACTCTGGTGTCTACGGGCTCCCCACGATGGAGTTCGTTTTCCAGTTCAGCAAGGGCTCCGAGATCCCCGAGAAGAAGAAGCTGTACAGCGAGGGCACCAACAAAGACCCAGTGATTGGAAAGTTCGACAAACCAACGAAGACCGATGCGCTCACGTGGACGGTCAAGCACAGCGATAAGCCGAGCTTGTACGGTTCGGCGTGGATCCTGGCCGGAGGGGCAGTCGCCGGTGACGATGCCAAAGCCGACCCTGGGCCGAAGGGCAAGGACATGGTGCCGTTCAACTACCATGGCATGAACCCGCACGTCTACGACGAGGTCACCAGCGGCGTGAACGGCGTGGCCAACATCGACCTCACGGGCTGCAACGGGGTGCACGCGATGCACTCGCTGATCAAGGACGTGCCGTACTTCGGAGTGTGCTACACTGAGGAGCAGAAGGTATAGCGGTCAGATAAACTATCTCCTCCACCTCCCCCTCCCCCTCCCCCGCCCCCCCCCCCCCCCGACGGCCCATGGGCTGAGTATTGTAGGGTCTGTGCCATGAGGTAGGATCATGAGTGATGAATAAGAGAAGCTCTGGATTGGGTCTGTTGGCAGGGTCGGGGCAGTTAGCTTTTTTGTTGTTTGTTTTCAGCGATGGGGCCGACGGCGACGACGACGACGTCGACGACGACGACGACGGCGACGCTGACCCTCACCATCTCGACCTCCAAACCTGCATTCCAAACCTAATGCTGATCCCAATGCAAATCATACCGCCCCTTGTCGTGGCTTGTTTCGTTAGTAACCCTCCACCCCCTTATTAGCTCGGGTTTGCTGCGCCCTGAAGGTTCAGATGGAAAAGTTTCTTCAGAACACGATGTTGAAGCTGATGCGCGCCCCTGGCCACCCGCTCTTCGACCAAAGCTTGTCTGATATAATCAACGAGAAAGATGCGCCGACGCCGGGCCCGAAACAGCCGTCCGAGGAGGGCAAAGTCACGCCCCCGCCCAATAAGAAGCCCAAGACCGAAACCAGCGGGGGCGACTTGCAGAGTGCCCTCGCGGAGAAGCTTGCGACTCTGGATGCGTGAGTGGTCCGCCGGCGCCGTTCGCCCTCCTCTCAGTCTCAGATCCTCGTCATCCTATGGCGCTTCCTCGGCGCTGCTCCTCCCCCTCCTGCTCCTCCTGCCTCCTCCTCAGCCTCATGCAGCCCCCCCTCTTGGCTCTGCGTGCTCTAAAGGGGCAGCGATGCGCGACGGTGTAGCAAGGGAGTCCTGAAAGAAACAGCTGTTTCATATAGGGCGAAGCACCCCGCATGCGCTGTGATTCAGATTTCGCTCGAAAGACGTTTGGGGAAATAGGTTGCCCTCCAGAGGTAAACCTGAGCAAAAAAAATAACCGCGGCCATGGGCCGCCTTTGCCGCTCGAGGAAAATATGGTCGCCCTCCTGTTTGGCCCTCCTCGACGGGAAGAAGATGTGGAGGAAAAGGAGAGGAGAGATGATGAGTGAGCGAGTGAGGGAGCGGGGCGAGGATGAGGAAATGAGGAGGATATGAGGAGGAGGTGAGGAAATGAAACGATGATAAGGAGGAGGAGGAGGAGGAGGAGGAGGAAGGAGGGAGGAGGGCGGGGAAGGAGGGGCGCGCCAACGGGCCTTATTTCGAGTTCGTCCTCACTGCGCAG
>CAUYUJ010003958.1:59157-64157 GCA_963575745.1 Prorocentrum cordatum
TCCTCCTCCTCCTCCTCCTCCTCCTCCTCCTCCTCCTCCGTCCTCCTCCGTAGCCATTTTGGCTCAAGTCCGTAGCGGTTTCGCTCAGCACTTGAGATTCTGGCAAGGGGATCCAGCGGCCCCACCTGCTTTCTCCTGGCACTACCAGCCAGGCCACATCCAGCGATACAGTAACCTCTGTGCCAGCACGGGCACGTTTCTCTTTCCAGTGAGCTCCTGGAGGAGCCCATGCCGAAGGATGTTAAAGGATATCTCACTTGCTCGGCTTGCAGGTACAGATGGAACTTCAAGACAAACACGTTCTGCTACACCTGCCAGGCCACGCTCCTCCCGAACGAGATGCCTTGGAGAGTCGCCCAGGGTGTGTGGGCCTCCCCGCCGCATGGAGCAGGCGGCCAGCCGCCTGCGGGTGCGGGGTCGCCGCCCTACCCGCCAGGCACGTGGCCGCAGTGGGGAGCGCCGCCGAGGAGATTGGCGCCGCCCCGCACCTCCACTCCTCCGCAGCGAGGCTCGCCGCCGACCACTGACGCCCTCTTGGGCGAGCTCAAGGCCAGGGTCGGGGACGCGGCGACTGCGGAGATGGCGGCGCTCCAGCAGGCCTTGGCGCCACCGCAACAGACGAAGGCCCCTCCAAGAGAGCCCCTGCTGGAGGAGACTGTCTCAGCAAAAGGGGTGGCCTGCCGCAGGGCCCAGAAGTGGCTACGAGAGTGCGTGGCGAAGGAGGACGAGGCGGCACGGTGGCTTCAGGAGCTGCGGGCCGCCACAGCGGAGGCAGCCGTCGAGGCCTACGACGCGGAGCAGGCGTGGAAGGATGAGCTACGGGTTGAGCTTCAGCGCGCAGGCGAGCACCGACCTTGCCCACCAGAGGAGGCAGCCGCGAAGCCAGCAGGCTCCCAGATCAACTTGTCGGAGTTGCTCACGGGCGAAGGGGGGGCATCGACACCGTTGAGATCGTGGATTGGTCCGTGCTCGACCTTTCGGACCTGGAGCTCGACGATGCGGACAGGGAAAGCTGGACAAACCTCAAAGCCAACATGGCGTCACAGATCCAGCAGGCCATCCTGGCAGCTATCGGGCCAAGCGCTGAGCACATCCAGAAGCTCAGGCAAGAAGCTAGAGACATGCGTCAGCGGCTCGCCAGCAAGAGGGCCCGCAAGGACTCAAGTGGAGGCGCGACGCCGACGCCAGAAGCAGCACCAGCGGAGACGGCAAGTGCGACGGCCAACACTGGGTCAGCGAGCTCTGCAGGCGCTGCTGGCGCTGGTGCTGCTCCTTCAGCCGCTGGGGGCCCAGGCGAACCACACCCAAAGCAGCGGGGCCCCGAGAAGGTCAAAGCCTTGGTCGAAGCAGCTCGCGCCCACAACACAGAGTCCAGTCTTTGACGGGGCTTCTTGGCGAAGGATGGCATCGGGGCACCAAGGTGTCCTTGGGGAGCCCGAGGGGCAGACCCTAAAAGGGCAGAGGCGGTGGCCACCGTTTTTGGGGCGCACTGGCGTCCTTGGGGAGCCACAATGGCAAACCCTAAAGGGAGGCGCGGGTAGCGGGCTCTTGACCAATGCCGCAGACATGCGGGTGGGCGATCCCTTTGGTCGTGCCCAGCCTCTCGTCGGCGCCGCGGATGCGCGGGATGCAGCCCCCGACGAGAGCGACCCCTCCCACGCTGCTCACGGTTGGCCGCCGCCTCCCCCAGGAGTGAGCAAGGCTCTTTCACTTTTCTCTCAGGTCACCTACAACTCTTACGATTGGCGAAGGATGGCATCGGGGCACCAAGGTGTCCTTGGGGAGCCCGTGGGGCAGACCCTAAAGGGGCAGAGGCGGTGGCCACCGTTTTTGGGGCGCACTGGCGTCCTTGGGGAGCCACAACGGCAAACCCTAAAGGGAGGCGCGGGTAGCGGGCTCTTGACCAATGCCGCAGACATGCGGGTGGGCGATCCCTTTGGTCGTGCCCAGCCTCTCGTCGGCGCCGCGGATGCGCGGGATGCAGCCCCCGACGAGAGCGACCCCTCCCACTCTGCTCGCGGTTGGCCGCCGCCTCCCCCAGGAGTGAGCAAGGCTCTTTCACTTTTCCCTCTGGTCACCTACAACTCGAACGCTTGGTCGACTGGTCTTAAGTTTTTGGAATGGTCGAAGCTGGTCAAGGGCACTGTGTATGATGCCGTTCTGGTCCAAGAGCACCGTTTGCTTCAACATCAGATCCAAGCCCCCAGGGCCTGGGCCTATCAGGCGGGGTACGCTTCTTCTTTTCAGCCAGCGGCCAGCACAGGGTTAACGGACAGAGAATCGTCAGCAGGCACGGCGGTGCTGGTCCGCAGTCAATTTGGCGCAGCAGGATACCAGCATCGGTTCCTCGGCGAGCGCGTGGCGGCTTGCAGAGTCGCTTTGGCCTACAACGTGGAGGTGCTGGTAGTCTCGGTCTACGGGCATACTACTTTGGGGCTCAGCGGAGCCAATCTCGATTTCTTGGAGCAGGTCAGCGCGGTGGTAGCAGAGGCTAACATCCCTTTCGTCATCGGCGGTGATTGGAATATTGACGCTGAAGAGCTCAGGGAGCCCCAGTGGACTGGGCACCTCGGGGCCAGCATCCTGCGGCCAGAAGGTGCGACCTGCCACGACCACTGCTACGACTTTTTCGTCATCCGCGGGTGCCTGGACTACCACGTCGACTGGTGCGCTGGAGTGGCCGACACCCCAGTAGGGCCGCACTCTGCGGTGGCCCTCGCATGCGAGCGCTGGCTGGCCAGGCCAAGGTTTGGAAGCGCATTGTGCCCAAGCGTTTCCCTCTGCCCCAGGATGATGATGAGAGAATGCAGATGGCTTTTTCGGGGTCCTGGGACGGCCCAAATTTTTTGGGCCCGGATCCTCTGGGCGCTGCGTCCAGATGGTTCTCCTCTGCGGAAAGGGCCCTCGCTGAGGTCCACGGTGTGACGGACCCCAAGGTTTTCGGCCGACACAAGGGCTGTCAGATACAGCTCGTCCCTCTGCGAGCAGCTTGGGGCCAAGAGCTCTACCAGCGTTCTAATCTGCTCGCTCAGAAGTGGCTTTCGCTGCGCCGCCTGTCCATCCAGTTTTTAAAAGCTACTAAACCAGAGGTTCAGGCTCAGCTGGTCAGGATTGCATCGCCCCTCTCAACTTTGTTCGCGGAGGCGGGGCAGGAACAGCTCCGTGGACTTACCCTGGCTAACTTTTTTACGCAGCTGGCCGACAGCGCGACCAGAGGGCCGCTAGTGGACGCGGTCCAAGCGGAGGTCGTCAGCAGGGTGAAGCAGGAGGCGGCTGAAGGCCGACAGAAGTGGAAGTCGTGGGCGAAGTCGTCGGTGGCTGGAGGTGGTCGTGTCGCTCACAGGTTCAGCAAAGGCCCAGCCCCTCCGCCCCTGCCAGTTTTCGAAGAGGCCGATGACCAGAACCTCCCGCAGAATCGGCTTTCGATTCTGGTAGGCCAGGCCGCTCTAGAGCAGACCCTCAAGGAGTGGATCCCCATTTGGACCAGCGCCGAGCGCGAGGGGGAGCAGCGTCCCCTTGACTGGACGGTGGAGGATTCGCTCGAACCGATCTCTGCTGAACAGGTTCTAGAAGCGGCGGCTTCTTTCAGCCCGACCACGGCTTTGGGTTGGGATGCGTTCAGCCCGCGGCTCCTATTGCAGCTCCCTCGGCCGCTTGTTGAGGCCTTTGCGGCCATCCTCACTGCTTGGGAAAGGAATCCGAGGGTGGATCAGATGTGGCTAGTGCTGATCGTTTTTCTCGACAAGCCTTCGGGAGGAGTCCGACCGATAGGGCTGCTTCCCCTCTTTGCGAGGGTCTGGAGCAGAATTAGGCACAGGCTGTGCTCTGAGTGGGAGCGTCGCGCTGATGAGCGTTTCTTTTGGGGTATGAGCACCAGCACAGCCTGTGACAAGAGCGCTTGGGTCCACAACGCTCTTGCAGCCTATGCCCGTTCCCAGCCTGGCTGGGCCTCTTGCACGCTTTTCATAGATCTGCGCAAGTTCTATGAACACATCTCGCACCAGGAGTTGCGAGAAGCCGCCAAGCATGCAGGTTTTTCGGAAGCCCTCTTGAGGAGCTACTGTTCGATGCATCGTGCACCGCGTAGGGTCTCGTGGCAAGGCGCGGTCAGCAGAGTCCTCGTGCCGAACGGCACGGTAGTTGCAGGGTGTTCTGGGGCCACCACTCTTTCCCGCTTGCTCCTCTTAGCTTGTTTGCGGCGCGCGGCGTCGGCCAGGCCAGTCGTCTGGATTAAAAATGTAATCGACGATGTCTCGCTGCACGCGGTTGGAGGCAAGGAAGTAGTTCGCAGGGAGCTCGGGCAAGCGTTCCGCATGATAACGGCAGACCTAAGAAAAAAGGGGCTGCCCATCGCCTGTAATAAGCTCGGCCTCTTCTCTTCCTCGGGGGAGGTGGCGGACGGGATCCTCCTCGATTGTGGCCTCCCGGAGTCGGTGCGCGCCCAGGTCCATCGGGATCTAGGAGGCGACGCGACCGACGGCAGCCGTAGGCGAGTAAGCACACATCACGATCGTTTCTGCGCCGCCCAAGCCAAGGTCGGCAAAATCGCGGCCCTCAGAAACGCTGGAGCCCCAGCGGGCTTTGTTTTTCGGGCTGGAGTTCCTGCCAAGGCTCTATGGGGAGCCAACATCCAAGGGCTCCCTGACGGCAAACTTAATCAACTAAGGGTAGCTGCGCTGCGCGCTGAAGGGCGGTTGCCTCGCGGCTGCTCCCTGGACTTAGCTTCCATGTGCGCGCGTGGCGGCTGGACCCGAGACCCATTGGTCTTGGTCACAGCCGATGCTCTGAAAACATATGCGCAGATCCTCAGAGACAATCGCCTGTCCCCCTCGGTGCTTCGATTTCTTTTTACCCAAGGGCAGGCCATTGCGTCAAGAGCCCGCCCATGGGCGCAGGCCAAGGACCCTGTGGCGGCTCTAATCCTCACTGCGGGGCGAGCAGGTCTGACTTTCACCGACCCCTGGACACTGTGCGAGGCCTCAGGGCAGGTTTGGTCCCTG
>CAUYUJ010003958.1:69157-219157 GCA_963575745.1 Prorocentrum cordatum
AACGAAGTCCGACGGAGCAACATGAACGAAAGAGTTGGAGGGAATACCTGTGAGAATGGCACGAGTCAGGACGAGATCAAGGGGCAGGGATGAAAGGAGAAGCGCAGGAGAAGGAGAAGGAGGAGGATCAGCAGGAGAATGAGGAGCAGGAGGAGGAGGAATAGGAGGGGTGGAAGGAACGGGAGGGCGAAGCGAAGGCTGGTCAGTGCAGTCGGCGAGCGATCGTGCTCACCGGCTCATCGAGCCCCTAGCTCAAGATGTCTTTTCACTGGTTCACTGGGGTTCGCGCCGTAGCCGCGGAAGGGGAGGAGATGGAGAAGCCTGGTTGGGAGCTCGCGAACATGGCGAACACGTTCGCTGAGGCTAGCTGCTTTCGCGACATGGCGCAAGGTAGGGGAGGGTCCCGCAGACGAGAAGTGAAGGAGGGAGGAGTGAGTTAGCGAGGGCAGGACGGCGCAGTCGGGCGCGAGGGACGAGAGCGAGGATAAACGAGAACAACATTCTTTTAGTAGGACGGAGGAGATGGGGGAGGGAAGGAGAAGGCAACCGGCATAGGATCAACGCGCGCAAAAATCGATGGCCGCAACAAAGTGCGAGGAGGCATTGCCAACATCCCTGCCCGTCCCAGGCCACCGAATGATGGAGTGCAGCTTTTTCTCGTCAGTCTTGATGTTTCCAATGACTTTGACCATCAGGTTGGAAGACTTGCCCTCTTCGGCGGCGGTCATGGCCGTGATGTGGTGGTCTCACCCCCAAGCACCAAACGCTCGCCCATTAGCCCTTAGCCCTGCTGCGCCAGCTGCGCGCGCTCTCTGGGCATTTGCAGATTTCGACGCATGTGCTAACGTGCCAAGCGCACGCGCCGATGCACTCGCTTAAATGTGCATTCCTACCCTTTCTTCCTTTCTCAGTATCCTGCCCCCCCCCCCGCCGAGGATAGCTTTGTTCAGGGCGGCCACGACCTCCCCCCGTTCACTTACATTTGCACAAGCCTATGCTGCATGCGCAGTTGTCGTCTGATCGCTCGCGCGCGCCGCCGCAGATCCTACCCGTGCACGCAATGCGAATGGCAAGCAACAACGAGCCCAGAGGTGGGCCAGATCTGCGGCGGCGCGCGCGCGCGATCACCCGATCTCTGACAGCGAGACCCCCAACGGGCATCCCATTACAGAGACACCGCCCCCCACCCAATCACACAACAAGGGAACAAGGGCTGGTCCCCCAACTGCATCGCCCCCCAACCCAGAAGCAAGGTAAGCACATTAAAACATTCAATGTTCACTACACCCAATACAGTTCGAGACAGCGACGCAGCACAAGGCAGCAGAGTGCCACTCTCTCCATGCTAGGCTGATCGACTCATCGACCTTCGTCCCGAACGCGACGACAACTCCGAATCGAACCGACGACCCACGCGCTACTGCAACTGCCCCACACTGCCCGCCCCCCCCCCCGACTTGCTTCCGGAATAGTTGCGTTGCGAATCCACAATCAGCATCTTCCTCTTCCGTCTTGGTAACGTGCTCTCGCCACTGAAGCATGCTGAAGATAGCAGGCTTGTTCGGGTCCGTGCCCGCGCCTTGCTGAGTCCCAGTATTTGCACCGTCGGGTCCACTAATCATAGGCTCGACCTCCCAATCCCCTCCGCGCCACTTGGAAGGGGGAGGAGGAGCAACCGCAGGAAGAGGAAGGGAGTCAGTCATCCTGACTCTCGCTCCCCCTCGCTTCATCCACCGTCCTCCCTGGGACTCCTCTTCCGACTGCTTCTATGTCTCTCCCCCCATCCTCCTATCCTTCTCCTGCTCCCACTCAGTCCACTTACTTACTCTTCGTCCCCTTCCCTTCCCCCATCTTCCCCCTGCCCCGCTCACCCTTCCCCATCTCCTCTTGCTCAGACCTTCGCGATGTCAATCCTGGATCCTGACTAGCCCCCAGCCCCTCAGCGAGCCGCGGCCTGGGCCCCAACAACCCTCCATGTCTAATCATATAGTTCCAGACCCCCTGCTCGCCGCGTGCTTTCCACGCCGACATGCAGCCCCTCCCGCTCTTGGGGGGGGCGTTCGCATCATGCTCAACTCCTGAAGCCCAGCCCCTGCTGCCATGCTGCCGATGCCCCCCCCCCGCGCGCAGTCCCCTGCTGGCCTTTGTGGGCACAGGGTACTTGTCTCCCAGTCTACCGCTCACCGCCAGCCAGGGGTCGGCCGCAAAAACGCTGCTCTGGCGCCCGCTGGAGTTGGTGTCCACCCACTGGTTGATGGCAGCGCCGATGCTCTTCGCGCGCTCGCCCGCGAAGAGGCTGTTGGTCGGGTCGAACGTGACCCCCGTGATGCCGAAGTCCTCGCATACCTCCCCTCGCTCGCATAACCCCCCCTCGCCAAACTTGCCCTCATTTGCCTGACCAATGCCCCCCCCACCACCCACCCACACACCCACACACACACGCACACCACTCCCCCATCCCCCTTCGTCCCCAAATCCAGCCATCCTTCCTTCACGCTCTCTCTCTCTCTCTCTCTCTCTCTCTCGCTCTATCTCTCTTTCTCGCTCTGTTTCGTGTTATTGTTTCTCTCGATCTCTCCCTCCCTCTCTCGCGATATCTCTCTCCCTCCCTCTCTCGTTCTCTACCTCTCTCGTTGTCAACCTCTCTATTATATGTAAATATACATGTATGTGAATATTGTTACATTTGTACATTTACATATTTGGTAAACGTTATGTCTATATGTATATATACATGTGTCCCTCTCTCCATACACACACACGTATGTAAGTGTTTGTGTTTGTAAGTATATATCGTTCCCGCTCTCTGTCGCACTCTCTCTCTCTCTCTCGTTCTCCTCTCCCGCGCACACTCCACCCATGCATGTATTAATAGACGTGTATGTGTGTGTTTGTGCAGTTGTATGGTTATCTCTATTTCTCTCTCCTCTCTCTCTCTCTCTCCTGTCACCGTGCCATCCGTATGCGTACGCGTGTGAATATGTGTAATGACACGCACGCAGTATCACATTATAGGTCTCAACTTCTGCATATACAACATGCATGCCCAGTGTATAACACATGGACAGCCACATTCAGATGTACATGTCTATCTATTGGTAGCACATATACATGTACATATGGATCGTTGTGTATAGTAATGCGTGCTCATCCCCATCGTTGCACCTGCCAGTTTATGTGCGTAAACTTGCGCATGAATTTGTTCGCCGTTACGTACGTGTATATTGCGGGATGCTTCCATCAACGCACGTATGCACATCAGTGTTCTGTGGTCTGCTCCCAGAGCCGCTGGACGCGGGCGACCCCGAAGCGGATCGATGCATTCAGGGCGTGCCGATTATTGTGTTTTGTCAACGCGCACGCGGGACCGCACGCCACAGCATGACATGTCCCCTTCTTCCTGTCATATCCCACTCCACCATCTCATTCATCCACCCCGTCATCACCTATTTAACCCCCGCCCCCCGTCTTCAAACGAAGCCCTGCCTCACTATCCCTCCGCATTCGCCCGTCCTCTCGGTCCCTCTCCAGCCCATCCCCTATCTCCCCATGTCATCGCCCAGCGCCGCATCCTCTCAACCCGACTGCAGACCCGACTCGAATGACTGGCGCTCAAGGTTTCGCCCCCCCCCCCCCCCTCACCTTATTCAACTGTTCGTGGCCGTGCGCCTGCTGAAACTTCGCCTCGATCTGGGCGAACTCTGCGTCGAACGCGGCCGCCTGAGACGGGGGGCAAGACTGGTCCAGCTCGCGGAGGATGGCGAACATCTCGCGCATCGCGTCCCCGAACTGCAGGTTGTGGGGGTGCGCCTGCGCCCCATGCCCCTGAGATGCTGCCACCCTCATCTTACGTTGCGGCCCTCTCACATTCGCCGTCGCACCATTGCTCCCCGCCCTTCATCTCATACGTGCGTCGGCCACAGCGCGCCGCTCAGACTCTAACTGGAAGGCGCTGCGATTGCAGCCGCCTCCACGGCCGCCCACTCCGGGCATTTCGCTGCCGCTCCCTATCCCCCCCGCCGCAGGCCATCATGACGGTGAAGATCTTCGGCGGAGCGATTGTCTTCTCGGCCATCTTCCCAAGGCACTTCACCTGGGATTGCAGCGGGCGGGGGGCAGGACAGCAGCAGAAGGACGAACACATTCCCCCAACAACGCCCTCCCCCTCTTCCCCGAGCCGTCCTCCGTCCTCCGCCCCCTCCCTCCTCCCGACCAGAATCATACGCCTTGCCAGACCGTGCCCCCTGGCAGGACGCTGAGGCGTGGAAGAATGCCACGGTAGGTTTGCTTGGTATAGTTTTATGAATGTGGGTAAAGCCCCCCCCCTCCCCTCCCCTCCCTACCCGCGGACTCCCTCTTTCATTGTCCCTTCTCGCTCCTCCATTCTCCCTCCTCCCTCCCCCCTCGAGCGCCCATTCCATGCGCGCCCGCTCGGGGGATGTACGCTTCCCGCGTGGCAGATACATGATCATCATGATCATCATCATCATCATCATCATCATCATCATCATCATCATCACCATCATCGTCATCGTCATCGTCATCGTCATCATCGTCATCATCATCCTCAGCAGCAGCACTACCATCCGCATCATCAGAATCGTCCTCCTCCTCATCACCCATCATCATTAGCATCATCACCGTTCGTCATCATCAACACCATCATCATCACCAACATCATCATCATCATCAGCATCAACATCGTCATTATCACCGTCAGCCTCATCAGCATCAGCATCATCATCATCATCATCACCATCATCAGCATCATCATCAAGCCCATTGTGCTCGCCCTGGCCACTGGCCACCAGTCGTCCAGACGGCGGTGCGTCAGCGACCTCCGCGGGGAGCGGGGCGGGGAGGGATCGCGGTGAGGGGTCGTTGATGGGATGATGGGTCGCATGTGCGATGCGGGGGTTGGCCCCCGCATCGCATGTATGGTTCGTCATTTCACTAATGACTCTTCGTCCCGTTCTGATTATACATTGGGTGGCCGTGCCATCTCGCTGTTCTAGTAGAGATGAGAGGTGCACCCCAGTCGACGTGCAGTGACGTGTAGATTTCTGGTGTGCCCATGTTTTAGTTCAGGTGGAGTCAAAGGTGGGCTCCGCCGCGTTCAGAGCTGTAGACAGTCATGAGCCCCACTCCCGCGGTAGCATTCCCACCGCAAGGTGATCGGCGTGTTTTTTGCTCGTATTCCCCATCTTCAGCCTATACATCATCGCACTCGTCATCAGGATGGTCAAAACATCAGTATCATCACCATCATCTTGATAATCACCACCATCATCATCATCATGGTGGCCATCCTCACTGCCACCATCCTCATCATTTCACTAGCATCGCATCAGCGTCACCATTACCACAATCGGCATCGTCGTCATCATCGTCATCGTCATCGCCAGGTTCACCGTGAGAAACAAAACACCAGCGTCAGCTTATTATTCTTTATCAGCACCACAACCACCATCATCATCACCACCATCCTCATCACCATCGCCAGCATCACCATCATCATCATAATCAGTAGCATCATCACCATCATCATCATACCATCACCATCACCATCGTAATCACCCCCATCATCATCAGCAGCAGCAGCAACATCATCATCAGCATCATCAGCATCAGCATCATCATCATCATCAGTATCAGCATCAGTATCATCACAATCATCATTATCATCATCGTCGTCTTCATCATCATCATCATCGCCATCGCCATCAGCATCAGCATCATCAGCATCATCAGCATAATCATCAGTAACATCACGGCTCTCCCAAGCCTGGAGATACGAGGTTTCACAATTGACGGCCCGCCCCGTGCCCCTTGACCAGACGCCGCCCAGAACGCTCAGAATGCTCGGCTGGCACAGTGGCTGGTCTTGCCGCGGCCAGTTGGATTACCCTATTACCCTCCTCGTCTGCCCCTCATCTCAGGGGGGGGGGCGCTGCTCTGAGGGGCGAGCAGGCGGGCAGACAGGCCGACAGGCAGGGTGCTCGATGCAGCGTCACCCCACGGCGCGTCGGCGCGATCGCAGCAATCCCTGAATCCCTGAACGATGCGAGCGACAGAGCCCAGGAAGGCCTCGCCCCGATGCGCATGAGTGCGATATGTTAACGTGCAGGTGCAAGGAGAGGGGAACTCGTGGACGGGCGGGGGAGAAGAGCCAGTGATCAATCGGCGAAGGGACCCAGCAATGTCTGCGATCGAACCCGAAGCACCGGTATGATTGCGAGGAAGGCCCCTGCCTCGATGGCCCCACCCACCCTCCAGCTTAACTTACGCAAGTGTGATGTGGCCCAGATGCGCCTTGCTTGGGGACATGTAGACGCAAGCCTTGTTGGCGCCTTCCTGCTGGACAAGGAAACCCATCTGGCCCAGGGTGCTGCACAAATAAGAGACCACCTCAATCCGAAGGGCCAAGATGAGTTCGCGATTCACATTTGCTTTCGCTAGTTGTTCGAAGCACGATCCAGCTGCAATGATGCCAGGGGCGGTCGTGGCGGCCGCCATGGCCAGCGTGTCGAGGGCGGCGCACACTTTGTCGTGAGAGGGGGGGTACAGCTTCAAAGCAGCGGCAACGACGGCATCCTCGAATATGCGCTGGCCATCCTCGTCAGTTTTGAAAGACCCCCCCAGCTCGGCGATCTTGGCCATGACGCTCTGCAGCACCTCGCTGCTGACCGATGCCACCTCGGGTCTGACCTCCCTTGCCCACCTTTCCCTGGCCTGGAAGGGGGACGTTGTCCAGGGGTTGAAGATGGGCGCGCGGCGTGCATGCTGGGCGCACAGACGGCCCCTCTCCACTTTCTAATGGCGTTAGTTTGTTCCCCACCTCCTGGTCATCATCCCTATCATTATTATTTTCCTATCTCCTCCTCATCATCATCACCAGCATCATCATCATCAGCATCATCATCACCAGTCATCAGCAGCAGTATCATCATCATCATCAACACCATCATCATCATCATCATCATCCTCATCATCATCATCATCATCATCATCACCACCACCATCATCATCATCATCATCCACACCATCATCATCATCACCATCATCATCATCATCATCATCAGCATCATCTTCACTATCATTATCATCCTCATCATCAGAAGCAGCATCATCATCGGAATCCTCCTCTCGGCTCCCATCCTTCACCTCCTTCCCCCTTCCATGTGCTCGACCCCTTTTCGCCGTCTCATCCCTCCCTCCCAGGGAGGGGGGGAGCCTCCTGGTCCACACTCCACTTCCCCCTATCATTCCTGCTTCCTCCACCCACCTACCCGCCCTGGGGTCCTGGGGGTTGCCAGCAGGAGCGGGGGGGGGGGCAGCCAGGGGGAGGCAATGGGCGTGGAAGCACATGGGAGTGGGTTCACGAATAAGTGTTGCGGCTATGAAGCTTCGACCAACGTCCGAACCAGGGCAAGCTTTCCAGCCGAGGCCCTAGATGCGCAGGCATGCCGCGCCGTGTCTAGACTGGACATGGCGAGAAGACAAACGGCCACGCAAGCGAGCATTCAGAACCCTGCAAGGTGATTGAGAAGGAGGTGGGGAAGGGGATGGAGGAGGGGACGCAGAGGGACAGCGACACGAGACTGAGAAGGACATGGAGGAGGAGTGAGTTCGGGGCTGCAGTGAGCTGGCGAAATCGAGGGGAGCAAGCGCGAGAGAGGAACGGATACAACGAGAGAGAGAGATAGAATAGGAGAGTGATAATGTATATATATATATATATAGAGAGAGAGAGAGAGAGAGAGAGAGAGAGAGAGCGAGAGACCTGAAGGAGATAATGAGAGAGCTAACGAGAGACAACTATATCAATGCATCATATGCAGAAGGAGAGGGAGAACGATATATAGCGGGATATACATATATCTATAAGAGTGAGAGAGAGACAGAGAGAGAAGAGAGGGAGAAGAGAACGAGCGAGCGAGCGAGAGAGAGAGAGAGAGAGGGATGCAGAGGGAGAGAGGAGAGAGGCAGAGGGCGAGTGAGAAAGTCAGGGCAAAGGTAGGCACTTTGATAGGTGAGAGGGGGAGAGCAGCAACAGTGGAAAGAGAGAGAGGGAGGGCACCAGACAGAGCGAGAAAGAGAGAGAGAAGGAACGGGAAAAGGAGAGAGGGAGAGAGCGAGGGAGGGAGGAGAGAGGATGGGCAAGGATATGAATCGTGATAGGTGAGGGGGGAGCAGCGACACAGCAGCGACGGGAAGAGCGAGGGCTGCATGTCCCCGCAGTTGCCCCCCCGCCCCTCCATCAGCGGCTGCGCGAAGGTCGGGACATCCTTCAGCAGCTGCTCGGAGATGCCGCTGACCTCCTGGATGAGCTCCCTGCAGAAGCCCTCGGTGATCTCCTCGGCGGGGGTGCCGGCATCCTCCTCGGGCTTGATCTTGAGCACCTCGTACGCGTCTGGATCGCTGTCCCTGGCGAGGGCGGGCCGTCGGTCGTCTCGTCTGGCTGCGATCGGGAGGTAGGAGACAGGGGGGGACGGCAAGGAGAAGGAGAGGGAGGGGGTGAAGGAGGCGGAGGAGGATGATGCAGGACGGGGGCAAAGACGAGAATATGAGGACACGGAGCAGGACGCATAAAGCGGTCGGGCAGGGTTTGTGAAGAGAGATACCAGACAGTTGAAAGGGAAGCACGTAGGCAGGGAATGGGAGTGGGTCAGGGGTCGGGGAATGATGGAGGGAAGATGATTGATGCAGGACGTGGAGAATATTACAGAAGGCTAGGCGGAGCAACGGCATCACGGAGCCTCGGCTTGAGCTTCCTCGCGTTGTAGAGCCATTGTTTGAACGTGATCTTGAGGCCGGCCCAGCCTTTGATCACCTTCTCGGTATTCTTGACCGTCAGTTTGATGCTGGGCGACCTCCCCACCCCAACTACCCCAGGGGCTCTGCTCCCAGAAGCGCTGAGTTGGTCTCGCCAGCCATCTTTTTTGACTTAGATCCAGGATCCAAAGATCGCGTGGGGCGGTCGGCTTTGGAGCGGAGCTGACAGGGGGCACTCACGAGAGCCGTCGGGAGCCACGGGGCTGGGAAAGTAGATTGCTGATCTGGGCGCTTCATGGGGTCCGTGGCACCATCCCCCATCCACTCCACCTAAATTGGAGCTCTCCCAATCTTCATTCCCGATTGGCCCTGCCCTGAATGTCGACAACAGCTAACAGATCCCACCCTGTGCAACACAGAACATCGCACCACCCACTCGGTCACATAGGAACCCAGTGCTGCTAGTTTCCCAATCCTCCTTTTCCCCCTCATAGCGCGTCTGATCATCTCCTTCCCTCCTCCTCCCGAACCTTTCCCCCCCCCTTATTTGAGCCTTTTCCACCGCAGCTCCGACCCTGCGAACATGCTCTGCGCTCGCGCGCCCGCGCACCACAATGACCAAGTACGTGCATTAAGCCAAGGTTCGCGCTCGCGCCCCTCTCTACCCCTCCCCAGCTACCCTGATGCACACATGTAATAGGCAATATGCTTGAACGCTTCGATTGTCTCGTCGTGCTCGCTTTTGGCAATCTTTGTCAAGTACTCAACCGCAGCATCCACGTGAGAGAAAAAGTCCGACTGGCTTCCAACATGAGTGTCTTCGATTAGGGCAAGTGGCAGCCGTGCTGCTTTCAAGACTGGGAGCCGGGTTTTCTTGGGTTTGGTTTTGCCGTGCCCATCTGTATCTTTACATGCTTTCAGTGCTTTCTTTTTGACTTTCGAAACCTTCGCAAGGTGGGCTTTGACTTTCTCCTCCATTTTCAGTTTCAATTTGGCCTGCTTCTTCTCTACCTTCTCCTGCGATTGCTCATCCTTCTCTGTAAACTCCTCCAATGCAGCATTGAGCTTCTCCTCGGTGGCGAACTTGAGGAGTGGTAAGCCCCCTGGCGCACAGGGCAAACGAGCACAGAGCATTACATGTCGCAATGAGGGCACTAACCAACGAAATTAGCCGATGGCAGGCATGCTCTTGTCCGATTAACACATGCCCCAGGCAGACGAGACCACGCCCGCTCTGCTAACAGAGGGCGGATGCGGAATCAAGTCACAGTAGGCATCACACAGGACAAGACAGGAAGCACATACAGAGCTATTCATTACCATGGCGAGTTGCACACATGCTGCAGCCTCTCGAAACATTAACCCGATTCTAAAGTGCGATTTGTTCTCGAAAGCGGGGCTCCCAAGAAGGAGAACAGATGCGAGTGAGTGAGGTGGGGCCTGGAAGTAGTGGGCACGTTCCCCAAGGCTTCGAAATCCTTGGGAACGCGAGGAGCGCGATCGGGACAACGATCTCCTTCCGCTTGTGCTTCAGGCACTGCGGGCAGCAACGGCAAGACAGCATTTACCCAGCAAGGTAACAAGGTCGAACACAATCGTGTAGCCATGGTGCAGTTCATAGAGCAGTTATGCTTGCTAGCCAACTACAGTCGGCCACGCACGCATAATATGACGGCTTCCGAACAGCATGAACAGCCTTCAACATCTTCTGCCCCTCTCTCTTCGTTGCTCTCCACCCCCCGCCCTCTACTTGGCCGCTGGCGCGGCGATCCTACCCAGGTTCTGCGGCCCTGCCCCCATTCCCCCTCGAAGTCCAATAGGTCTCTTGCCCCCATTGCCACTCATGCTGTCCTCCCTTTTTAATTCCTCAGAGCCCTGTGCCCATGTCTCTCCTTCCCCCTGCGCGTCCCTCCCCCTATGCCCCGCTGCAATGTCACCCCCCATTCTTGGCTCGCGGGCGGGACAGGTGCGCCTTCAGTGAGTTCGATAGTATCTTGAACACCCTCTCGTGAACCGAGGAGTCCATCCTCGGAAAATCGATCTCGACTTGGCTCCTGGCGACCAACTCGTCCCAGATGGACACGCCGTTGTCTAGGATCACCTGGACCGACTCACGCCTGAACGTGTGGGTCGTCTCGTACGAGTTGGGCGTCTTGAACCACCCGGGCTTCATGATCTCCCGCGCCCCAGTCAAAAGGGCACAGGCGGATAAAGCAACGACATTCAGCATCAAGCTCGCAAGCATTGCGCAACGCTGCAAGGGAGTGCACCCGCTGCGATAAGCATGTCGGCGGCCATCATGGTCCGCCCATCAAGCCCGCGCAGTTTTCGGGCCCCATGCATTGCGACACGCACGTGGCAAAGTACACATTCAACAGTTAAGTAGGAAGAACAACACGCACACCAAGTGCTTACGACAAGGCACCCGCCCACCCCAGCCCACCTCGACATAATCAAACCTCTTCTTGCTGAACTCCTTCTGGCCCAACGACTCCCACGTCCAAGCGCCCTTCCCTTTGCTGTCACGGAAGGCAGTCCATCCAATCTGAATATGATCCAGCGCACGCATCTTCTCTATCACGGTGGTGGATGTGAACACCTCATTCACTCTGTTGCCCATCTCCTTGAGGAACACGCAGGCGCCCCGGGTGATGGTCTTCAAATAGATTTTGCAGTGAGGCCAGCCTGTGGCCATGCTCCCCCCCTGGCCCCATCAGGTGCGATATCCCACCCACGTCGTTAACATGATTTCTTTATCGCTCCCCTCTCCCCCTCCACCTCTCTCCTGCTCTAGTTGCCACGGCCCACCTCCCCTGCCCCCCACTGTTCTTATGTCCTTGGCTTCCCCCCCATCCTCCCCCTCTCCCCCTCCTCTCCCTGCTTCCCCTTTCCAGGCCACCTTCCCTCCCAGCCCCTGGCGCTCACCTATCGTCTCACGAGTGCGATTGCAGAGGCGTTGCTGCGTTGCTGCTCCCAGTCCCTCTCTCCCCGCCGTTGAACGTTATTGTTCTCTTTCTTCTTGTCTGCTACCCAGGCGGCCTTCGTGCCCTCCGCCAGCGTGGCACCGTGCAGCGACCAGAAGAAGGCCTGCCCCCGCCCTCGGTCGGAAGCATTTGGACGCAGGGGGAGGAAGCCGCTTCAGATGGGCACAGGACGGCACCAGCGAGAGCGAGAGCAGGGGGTGAGCAGGGCGGGCCGCACTGGGCAGCTAGGACTGGAGCCTCAAAGGGTTGACCATCCCAGGTTGGAGCATGGGCGAGGTCGCATTAAGGAGGGGGCCGAGTGCAAGCATTGCAATCATGACGCATCGTTCGGCAACGCATAGTCTTGTACTGAACACAATGGCGTATCCTGGTGGGTATTCGATCGAGCCGCTCGACTGGACACGTTGCAATTGTGACAACGCATGCTCTTGCTAACATTCATGTGACCTGACTGATCGCCCACATAGTGCAAAAGAGAAGGCGCGCGCAAGTCTACCCGCGGCAAATGCTGCAAGCGCGCAGGCAACGCGCATCCGCGCGCATACCCGTCAGCACACAGGTTGCAACTTGCATGTTGACACTAACGCTGTCTCCCAACCCCAAGTTCCCAGGAGTCCTCTCTCTTCGGGTCAGGGTCGCGCACCAGCCAGGCGGGGCCCTTGTTCTCCCACAGTAGTCCAACACTTTCGATTGAATGCTTTCTGGTCTCAATAGATGCCACATCTCCACGGTCATTGCAAGGATGGCGAGCCTACCACCAGCCCCCTTACACATAGGCCGGAACGGCGCGCAGGCGATAGAGATAACATGGAGGGCGTGGAGGTTGGGAGAAAGACAAGGAGCATGGATCAGTGATCTGGTAGGGATGGGGATCGGAAAAAGTGATGAGGCCTAAGGATAGGGGTACGACGCGCGAGGTGGTGGCGGGCGAGGAAATGGGGAGGGCGAAAAGGAGGGGAGGGAAGTAGCGGGACAAGGAGGTTGGTTGGAAGGAGGCGGGAGCCATGTACAACGATATGCCACGCTTGGGTGATGGCGTGGGCATTGGGTAGGGCAACCTCAGCCCCTCTTTGATTTATTTCTGCAGTATCATCATCACCCATCCCCTCATCCTCGCCTGATCGCCGCTCCCTTACCCATCCTGGCCACATGCTCAGCGCGCCGCCCACCCCCCGCCCTGCCCTTCCTCCTTCAACCCACCAGCCTGATACATATATCCGACATATCCCTCATCATGGCCATCAGGGGCCAATGCTTTCGCGCCAGCACCGAAGTCATACAGGTGGCCCGCTAACCTGGACTAGTGCACCCTCAGGCGACCCCCACCCACCGCCGACACATGAGCCCCTCTATGATCAGGGACCCCCCCTTCCCACAATCGTAAACGCGCCCTCGTAAAGGAACTGCACGTGCTTGTCTGGGGAGTCCATGAACTCCTTGTCGACGGCGGCCTGGTACTCCAGCTGGGTGAGCCCCTCGCCGTGCCGCTCCTGGGCCACCCGCGCACAATGTAAACCTCTGTCATCCCTGTCCCTGGGTACCCTGCCGCGCGGTAACTCTGGTCGCAGCGTCCCCCCCAGCAGCCGTCACTAGGCGCGTCGTGGCAGAGGGCACAAACAATGGCATGCACCTCGGAACATGCTACCCTAGCGCATCAGTGTACGATGACCAAATACTTTGAATCCAGGACTGCACAATAGATTGTCACACGTCACTACTGCGGTGCATCAATCCATCACATCTTCAATGCGTACAACGAGCCACGCTGACAGAGCACACTCATACCAATATAATCAGGGCGAGTTGGAGTTGAGCGACGCGCCTGACCGCCCAACGCATCATCGCGCCGAACACCAAACGATTTAACCAACCCCACGTGCGATAACATAACGCAAACATTCGACATACCACACGACACATACAGTTTCGGGTTGTGTTCCACCTCAGGTTCCAGCAACATGACAACAAACATCAAAACACATACCGACTGCGCTGAACACAAAAAGATGCGAAGGGAAACGAATTAAAAACAAAATCGCAATCGCGCGCCGAAAAGAGGCCCTCCATCCATCCAGTTCCATGAGGCCCTCTGGCCTCACTGGGCCCATGGACCCATGTCCATGGGGGGCCTGGGCCCCATGGACATGGGTCCATGGGGGGGCCCGGGCCTCATGGACCCAGGTCCATGGGGGCCTCGAGCGCAGAGGGCCCCATGGACATGGGTCCATGAGTTCTGGCCCAGCCCGTCGACATGGCGTCATTGCGCCCCTGCCCCCCAAGGCCCCATGGACATGGGTCCATGAGGGCCCCAACTGCTGAGAGCGCCCTGGACACAGGTCCATGAACCTGGGCCCATGGACCTGGGTCCATGGAGCCAGCTCCATGGGCCCAGAACCAGCGGGCCAGGGTCACTGACTTCCAGGCTGAGCCAGCCGACGCCAACCCATGAACCCAGACCTATGAAACCAAGGTTATCGACCGTAGCTCACGGACCAACGTCTGGAGACTTGGGTCCAACTGGGCCACGGCGCCCATGGACCCAGTTCCATGAGCCCCCCCGTTGGCTAAGATCCAGAGCAGTGCAGTAGTGCGGACGAGGGCCTGGGCCCATGGACATGGGCCCATGGATCCCGATTATGGGTCCATGGACCTGGGCCCAAGAGCTTTCGCGTCTCGATGTCGAGCGTGCCTGCCGCCACCATCCACGCGAGCACAAGGGCGTCAAATTTCGCCGCCGCCGCCGACCATGGGCTCGTAACGCGCGCTGCTACAAGCTCAACGAATCAAAACAACTAAGCATTGCGCGGCTGGAACGATGCGATGCGCCCCGGCTAGCCCCTGGACCCCGCGCGCCAATATCGCGGGCCGTCTGCGCGTGCGTGGTCGCCAAAAGTGCGCTGGTGCAGAACGTGTTATTCCCGTGGCCACGCCGAAGGAGCGCGCGCTCACGCGTGGGGCCAGGGGCGCATATATGTGAAGGTGGCCTGGCAGGCGAGCAATGTGATTCTACTCCCGAGCTCCCTGGCACGTGTCTGCGCGCGCATGCGGGTGCGGGGCAGCCCTGCGCAAGGCTCCTGGACCGTCTCGTACGTTTCGCTCTCCCACTCCCAGATCGCGGGCACGGCGGGCACGATCGCCATGACAACCGCGGACGGCAGCGACAGGACCTCCCCAAAGCCGAGGGGCAGACAGACAGGCAGGATAACGATTAATCCACAAAGACATGGCTGAGATATAGACATAGAGAGAGAGAGAGAGAGAGAGAGAGAGAGAGAGAGAGAGAGAGAGAGAGAGACGAGGGAGAGCGACACAGCGAGAGAGCGATCGAGATTAGGAACGCGATCGAGGACAACCAATATCCAACGAGAGAGTGGGGGGGAACAGCAACCTTGAGGCGACTGAAATGGGGAGAGGGTGATGTGGGCAGACCTGTCGGGAGATTGAAGAAGATGAGGCGAGCATCGCCCCATAGGGTGGCGCAAGAGAAAGAGTGAGAGGGACAATGGGAGGGCAGAGGGAAGGAGAGCAATGTGAAGGCAGAGAGAGAGAGAGAGAGACCGAGATGAACTGCATGTAGGCTGAGCGAACGGGGGGCATCTATATCTATGTATAGATACACGTATGGAGTAGGATCAATACACCGAGGGGGGGTGATGCGAGAGAGGGGGAGGATGCCGAGAGTGACGATGAGGACCTATAGAGTTCCCGAGCAAGGTTGCAGGAGGGATGGAGACGGAGAACGAGCGAGAGATGGAGTTATACCTATCCTCCGACGTACACGAGGGGCAGACAGAGATAGACACGTTGTGACCGACTGTGCTTGTGCTGGATACATGACCAATGGAGCGGCGTGGTCACCGTGGCAAATCAAGGCGGCAACCGATGCCGAGAAGGGGGGTCACCCGGTTCAAATGAGGATGGGGGTGGGTGGGTACCAGGAGCGAGGTGGAGGAGAGAGAGAGTGAGAGAGTAGGACACATTGAGAGAGAGAGAGAGAGAGAGAGAGAAAGATAGTCACATACGTGGTACCCTCACGGTTAGCACACACTTTGCCTACGTGGCTCAAGCTGGCTTACTTAGGGAAGTTGGGTTTGGGACAAACCTGATGTAAAAAACATTCGCCGATAATGTTGCGGGTGGGGTCGCCATGAACACGGTGTGCCAAACTTGACCTAAACCTCAAGTTACGTTGTAGATCAGACTGGACATTCGACGACGCCGACATCGCAACGCGCGCAGAGGCTAAACGACTGCCTCAGCCGTCGCCGGTGCCACTCCACAACGCCTCAAACCTGATCTTCCTACAACCCTGCAGTCTTATACTATGCATGCCTGTCTGCATACATATGGTTCGACAACGGGTGGCAATGCGCCAACTGCCACATCTTAGAAAGCCTTCTGACCCACGGCAGCAGGCACCAGTACCACGAGCAGATGAATGACACATGTGGCATGGGATATCTCAATGCGTTCAGGGCACCAGAGCACCTCCACCAAATGATGTAGAATACAAGATGCGCGCCACATAGAACAATAATTAACACGCGCACCAAATCGCAAATTCGACCCTGGGCCCTGCGTTGCCCTGGCCGGGCCCCTGGCCAAGCCTCCTGACGAATAGCAGGCGGAGCACGTAGCCAAGTGCCTGGACAGGAGCGGGAGGTGGGAAAAGGAGACAACTGCATGGGTGCTGGCATACGATATCCTGCTACGCACACGTGGGCACGCATCGTACGTTCCACGACTGGGAACATTGATTTCACACATCGCTGGGGGGACATGTCCAAGTACGTTCGCTCCTGCAACACCCCCCATGACTTGAGGTTTCTCAACGTACTGTTGCGTCAGTGTTTACATGGGGGTCATGTTGGAAGGCTCCGAGAAACGCGTCCCGAAAGCGTGCGCATTGAAGACAACGCACGAACTGCAAGAAACGCAATCACATCAACGAACACCACACGGAAAGCCAAACAACAAGATGCATTAAAACAAACGTCCTGGCAGTGCTGCAACGCCCAGAAATACAGTTCACGCCCAAGTAGTGGCAAACATACGCACGATCCACAACTGGATGGTCACGTGCCACGCGCATTCGGTGCATTAGCTCACTGCCCCCGTTACACATACAAGCGTTGCTGCGCCCAGCCCCCTTGAGGGGAGGCACGACACGAGGACAAACTCTTCCCAGTTCACGCAGCATGGCACACTGGACAAACAAAGTCGTGGAACGCATCGCCATTGTCATAGAATGTCCCCACCCGTCTCGCGCAGCAGTTGTGCCACACCAACAAGCACACCTTGCACCGATGATACAACGCGCCCACAGCCGTGTCGTTTGGCGCCTCATGCGGCGATGCTTGGCAGTATGTGCACACCTCGTCTCTCTGTGGTCGCAAGGGCCCCTGGACAAATTGCGCGTTCGCCTTTAGGCGGAGTAGTAGAAGCCAGTCGTCTACACGAGGTCTTTCGGACTTGGCTGTCCTCCCTTGATAGAGGCCGGCGTCGTCCACTATGAAATCCACATGCGGGTGCGGCACCACTGGTTGCAAGAACGGCGCCAACGCGATGATCCTGTTCTTCTCGTCCAAGCGCATGGAGCGCCCCATTCTGGCAGCGACGTCTGTCCAAATCAAGAACAAGACCTGCCCGTCCGGTTTCGTGACTAAGCTCACTGTCCCTTTCTGCAGAGGAAGACCTTTCCGAGCGGCTGCCAGCTTTTCAGCTTCTTCAATCTGCACAATACTGGCTCGCGCCCGCTTCTTGAGGACGTCGATGACCAGTGCGACGGCCGCCTCGTCGAGCGGGGCCCCAGGCGCGGGCGCGCCGCCGCCCGCGCCATCATCGCCCATGGGGTCGCCCTGGTCGTCGCGGTAGATCGGGTCGCCACCGCCCGCTACTCATCGGCAACGTCTGGGGCGCGGTCCTCCTTTTTCTCCTCCTCGGGGTCTTGGCCGTCCAGGTCGAGGTCGCAATCCTCTGGGTGGGCGGCAAGGTCGGCGAATTCGCCCCCATCGTATTCGCCATGGGCTTCGAAGATCTCGCCCAGCGCCTCACCCATGATGTCGTGTTCCTCCTCGTCTGGGTCGAGCCCCCGTCTGCGTCGCGCACGGCGCGCTTGTCCCTCTTTTTGGCCCTTGCCCTCCGCGGCGCAATGCCCTGAGCCCCCTCGCCCTCGTCGCCGTGCTTCGCGCGGTGCAAGCCCTCCCACAGCAGCTTGCCGTGCCGCAGCCGCATCTCGCCCAGGCCGCCGCCACTGCCCCGCCCTTCCCCGTCGGCCCCCCCGCCGTCGGCGGCGATGGCTGCGCCCCTGAACTCCGCCACGTAGTCGACGAGGGGCATCAGCGTGATGGGGCTGCCCAGGCTGAACCGCACCTCCGCCCCGTGCCTCTGCAGACTGCCCGCCGCCACTGTGACGGCGCTTCGGTAGGGCCAGCACATGAGGAACGCGGGCCTGGCCCCTGCCCCTGGGGGGCTCAGCGTGAAAGCTCTGTCCTGGAACGTAGGTCTTAGCTCGGCCATGGGGGGGGGCGAATCTGGCAGCGATGGCATGGGCGCGCAGGTAGCGCCTCCTGTGCGCTGACCGCCGCGCGGCCGCGGCCTCTGCCGCCCCGGCGCCTGAGCCCGCCGCAGCTAGCGGCCCCTTCCAGCGGCGGGGGCGCGGCTGCGTCGCCCCCCGCCGCGGGGCCCGCGCAAGCAAGCGGCTCAGGTTCGAACCTCCCTTGGTAGGCGGGCGCGGCCATCAAGTCGGGGGCGGCGGCGCGCACGTCCACGCAGTCCCGCGGCGAGATGGGCGCCCCGAGCTTGATGCGCAGCCTGTCTGGCGCCAGCGGGATGCGCAGGTTCGGCGCGGCGTTCGCCATCCGTTGAAGCACTGAGTTGGCGCCTTCCACGTCTTGGGCGTCGTGGGGGAGCTGGCGCCCCAACGCCAGGAGCCACATGTAAAGCTCGGGCTGGCAAGAGCCGTCGTCCGCCATCTCCGCCCAGGCGCCCAGGAATTTCTTCCTGATCTTGAACGCCACGTCGCTGCTGGAGGGGCGCAACTCCATCTCGTCTGCGCGAAGGAGCCGCTGCGCGATCACCGCCCTGTTCTCGTCGAGCTGGTCCTGCGGGGCGGAGAGGACTCTCAAGAGGATCAGCGGGGAGCTTTCGGTCTTCCTCAGGGCCCGCGCCTGCCACCCAGCCATCGCGCGGAGGACGAGGCTGACGATCAGCAGAAAGGCGTCTGGAAATTAGCCCTCTGGGAACACGTGCCGGACATCGCGCCAGACCCCCGAGTCGGCCCCGCGCGCCAGCAGCGCCTCCAACTTGCACATGGTCCCGAGGCCTTGTCTGCAGACGAGGAGAGACAGCGGCGTCGGGCCCAAGTAGGCGTCTGGGGCGGCCGTCGACTTCAGCAGCTCGTGCTCCTTCTTTCCTTTCTGCGCCCGCCGCAAATATTTCGCCCGCGGCTGTCCGGCGAGCGGCGAGATGGCGACGGTCGCCCGCCGCAGCGCGCTACTGGTGCAAAGCGCTGCCGTCCTCCAGTAAGTATTATGTTGCTTGCGGAACGCCCTGTCCTCGTCGTCGCCTGGCTTCGGGCGCTTCCTGGGCCTCTCGGGCGCGCCCTCGGCGCCAGCGCCTGGGTCGTCGCCGCCCATGAAGACCCCGAACGCCCGAGAGAACACGGGGCCGACGCACGCGCCCGCCATCTTCAGCTTCTCCTCGATCGACGAGATAGTGCCCCAGCGGCCTCGGAGGGGTTTGCCAGGCACTTATGCAAAGGGTTGGGCTGCGATCTCAGGGGCCTCTGGATATTCGTCCAAGGCTGCCTGCAGCAGGCGCGCAGGTGCCCCAGTGCTCCTCCAAACGTTTGCCGCCGTTGCGACGGTGGGCCAGTATCTGCGGTCTTCGTCGAGCGCCCCCCGCTGCCGCAGCTCCATCAGGTCGAGGCAGTCTTTGATGATGAGGTGCAGCTGGTGGCGCATGCAGAATGCAGCTTGGAACGCAACAAACTGGCAATCGTAGATGTCCTCTGAAATCCTGCGCAACATGCCGACGTTGTCGGGCCCTGCGTCCACTCCGAAAATGTACAAGGTCATGCGGGGCCTCTCGCCAACAGGTCTCGCAGCAGCGTCTTGCCACCTCGGGGCGCCGACGGAATCCAAATGCTGCCCGACGTGGTTGCACGTCTCTTGCCCAGACCCCGTTGTGCATTTGAGTAGGTCCACCGCCGTGACCAACATCGACATGCGGGGCCGCCCCACCCTCCGTGATCGGCAGACAGTCCGGCCGAAGAGCTTCGCTGATGCAGCGCTTGGCACTGTGGACCACAGCCACGTGGACTTTTGCCTTTTGGATCGCATCTTGGTTCGTTGCGTCACACTTCACCAGCTGGAACTCGAACGTGGTGTCTTGGGGAACGCGGTCATCAATCCGATTGAAATTGCGAGCCCGCAGTGTCTTTGCCGCTGCATGTTTGTGTTCGCATGAGAAGACCGGCCCCGCACTTGTTATGGACATGGGCTCGTCGATCCCAGTTGGCATTTTCACCGTGGCAAGCCCCGCTGCGCGGGCCGCGTTCCGCCGCGCTGCCAATGCACATCCCCCGATCACTGATGCTTGCCTGCCTTGGCGGAAGCTTGTCCTGGCAACCGAGGCCCCGTATTCTTTCAAAAATAAATCAAATTGTTGTTTGCGCCTCTCTGCGCGACACGTCTGAACAGCGCGCTGCCGAGTGATATTTTGGATGTCTGCCTTCAGCGCCGCAATGGTGGCGTCTTTGCTCTCCAGCAGGGAAGCGAGGACATCTTTGTCAAGTTGGGTATAATCCGCCTTGGGCACAACATGCGCGTCAAGGCTCATTGCGGGGACAATTGCGCCACTGCTGCTGCTGGCCCCACCAGCCGCCAATGGTGTTGGAGGCATGTTTTGCCTGGTATATCTCCTGGCGGCAGGGCGCGGCGTTGGCGGCGGGCCCATCGTGCTGTAGATCTCGTCCATGTCTTCTCTGTTGTATGGTGACCCAGTGAATTGAGCTAAAACGTCTGGTAGAAGATCCACGTCAAACGAAGCATCACTCATGCGCAAATTGCCTGCGTCGGCCCTTCCCGCAACAAGCGTGGATAAGTGCTTCCGGATGTTGTCGCGCAGCCCGTGCCGCGATAGAGGCCCTCTCTCGTCGGGTGTGTGCCCGATCAATCTCAATATAAGGTCGCGCACTTTGAATATTTTGATTTGCCCAGAATATATCTCAGTAGCCGTGCGGTTGTCGAGGAAGAACTGGGCAATGTCATTCTTCCTCGCCGCCAGGGACATAAACTGGGGGGCATGCAAAGTACGTTAATGAATCAGCATTTATAATAGTAACTTAATGACTTAAAAACTTAATGTACGAAACAACGGTAGATAATGTACATTAATTAACGTACGTTACATCCAACATAACCTAACAAGAAGCAATAGTACAATACCCTTGTTCATCTAACGCTATCTCCACAGTATTCGGAACGGGTCTCGCAACTCAAGGTGAATGGGCCGACCCGCTTGACGCGGCGCTTCGCGCCCTGGTCCGATCAGAATACGCGTTGTTCAGATGTCAAGCTGCCGAGGCGATTGTCTCTTAGATTGCCCGGGGTGGTCCGATGGGATCCGAGGTCACGAGGGAGGGCGCCCGAACATCACGCGCGGCCTGTCTGCGCCCCTGCCCCGCCCTGGACCCTGACCCGCCCGCGGCCCGTAGCGCGAGGAACCTAAGTCGAAGAACTCGGAGCCCAAGGTGAAGATGATGTGCGACGCGGCCTGCTGCAGCCGGGCCCCCCATGCCCCGCGCGCCCCCGCGCTGCGAGGCAGGGGCGAGGGGGGAAGAGGAAGGGGGAGGGAGAGAATGCAGGGGGGGATGGGGGGGGGGGGGAGGGGGGGAGGCCGCGGCGCGGCGCGCGAGAGCACGGGCGGCGCAGGAGAACCAAACGGGGAGCGAGGAGGAAGGGATTGCAGAGCCGACTGCTTCGATTGAGCGCGAGCGAAACATTGACGAGCGCGTAGCCTCTTTGGTCGTCATCGTCCTGCGTCGCCCCCCTTCCATCCCCCCTCGCCCTCGCTCCTCCGCCTACGGTTTCTTTTCGCCCATTTTCCTCTACCTCCCCCCTCTTCCCCTCGTCCGTTGCCGCGTTGTGCTCGCGACCCCCCCTGCCCCGAATCGCCTTCACTTGAATAGAAGTGGCGCAGGGCGCCAGTAAACCAACATATATATATATGTGATAATTGTTCAGCTGCAACGACGACTGCGGGGGCGCCGGCGCGAGGCTCTGGCCAGCAAGGCCCTGGCGGCGGCGCGTCGCCGACATCTTGGCACCAGGCTTAGATTGAATGGCCGACAAAGCGAAGTAAAGACGCGGTGCCCCTTCCCCCCCTTTCCTCTCCTCCATCCCCCCTTCTCTTCGACCATCGTCCTCGCTCCACTTTCCCGTCTCGTTGCCTGCCGATTCCCTCATCCCCCCCTCCTCCTTGCCACATCCTTCTTTCATCCTGGGCTGCCCGCAATGCGCTGGCGCCGCCCGACGAAGGCCGCGCCGAACGTGGGAAAGCAGCAGCGGCGGCAACTCCGAATACCGCGCACGACACGACAATACACTTCAAGGGAATGTGGAATCTCACCAAACGCCGACGCGGTCTGAGGGGCCCTGGGCGCGATCGAACACGCGAAGAGGCGCAGTAGAGCGACAGCAGGTGGAGGAGAGCGGGGGACCACATCACATCACACCAGCTAGAGTGCGCGGGAAGGGTCGCCCCACATCCCTGCGCGCGCGCGTGCCATTTACGCACGCGAGTGATGGATAACCAATATATGATATAAGGTACACGCTGCAGCAACGACAGCGGGGACGCAATGGCGCATTGGCCCCAGCGCTCACAAGGTGAGCGCGCGCAATTTTGAAATCGCGCTGGGCCCGTCATTTTTTTTCTTTCTCTCTCTCTCTCTATATATATATATAGATTCCCTCTCTCTCTCTCTGTATCTCTTTCTCTCCCTCTCTCGATATATAGATATTTGTATATGTATGCATCCCTCTACGTATGCACCTTCAGATGTATGCTCCTCCTTCTTCTTCAATTCACCTCTGCTTCAATCCTTTATTCTGGCACTCTTCATCCTTCTTCCCACCCTTTCCCCTCCCCCCACTCATTCCCATCCTTCTGCCCCTGCTGTTTGCCTCTAACCGCTCCCCTTTTCCTTGTCAGGATAAAAGGAAATGGTTAGAGGTCTCGCGCCCCTTCCTCGACCCCCCCCCCCCCCCCGCCCACTGCCACTTTCGCCATGGCCCCTGGCAGGAAGCTGGGGCCCGAGCTCGGAGCTCAGGGCGCCTGGACAAGCAGCGCAGCGATGGACCAACAACCGCGCCCATCCTTAAACGAATTAACGCCGACTCGGGCCGACTCGCAGTTCCACAGGGCAGGATTGCTTGAACATCCACGACACCTCGCGCGCCCTGCGCAACGGCCCGTACCTTGCTGACCTGCCCGCGTCATCTGCCTCCTGTAAATGCCAGAGCATGGGTTCCAGCACGATTATCCCCCCCCCCTCCTCGCCCGCCCCCCCCCCGCAAATTTTCCCGCCGCCCTGCCAATGCGCATGCTATGCTGCGCAATCCTCTCCATTGAACCTCTTTGACCTCTGCCCCTCCCCAGTGGGCCCCAGGACCCTGCGGCCCCTCGCCAATCCGCCCCTTGGAACCGGCACGCGGCCGCAGCTGTGACTCTGCGATAGGCACGGCAATGCGCGTTGCGATGCTGGGCGCTGAAGGTTGGGAACCATCTGCAGCCCATTGTAGACCTCCTCCTCCTCCTCCTCCTTCTCATCGTCATCATCATCATCATCAGCATCAACATCACCAACATCATGCTCTTCCTCCTCCTCCTTCTCCTCCTTCTCGTCCTGGTCCTCCTCTTCCTCCCCCTCCTCCTTCTTCTGGTCCTCCTCCTTCTCCTCCTCCACCTCCCCCTCCTCCTCCTCCCCCCTCCCCCTTTTTTCCTCATTATGTCGGCCTCTCGCTCTATCTGACAATCCTGCGCGCGCTCTGCCCACTGCCCCCGGAACCCTGAGCGCACGAGCGGCGATCGGATCGGCGCAGCCTCTTAGGCTTGCTGGACAAACGCTACCCCCATCAGCTCGGAATGGGATGAACCTGCAATTGGCGTTGGCACCCAAGTGCCGCGAAGGGCCGACGCGGCATCGAAAATGAAGGTCTTCGACCCTCGGAGGCAATAGGCGCGACCGTCTACCTGGAACCAAGCAGCTACTTTCTTTGACATGCGGCGCGCGCCCTGCGTGAACGTGAGGATCGTCGAGCTCTGGTCGGCCTTGTCCCCCCCTCGTTCGCCCACTCCCCACTCTTGCGCCCCGTGCTATCGAATTAGACTGGAGCTCGACTCACCTGCGCCCCGAACCCCTGAGACTCCTCAACCGCTAAAATGCAGTGGACCTAACATGGGCCTCGTAGTGCCTGCGGATCTCACAGCATCACTTCCATATCACATCTGCCGATATGCCGTCTGTGCATCATTCTCGTTTGGATCTTCCTGGGCTGCGCTACTTAAGCGTGTTCTCCCGACCCGCTGTCTCTGCATATGCCCATCCGTCTACATCATAATCGTCCCCTCTCTCTCTTGTTATATTGTTTTTTTTTTTTCTCTCTCTCTCTCTCTCTCTCTTTCTCTCTCTCTCTCTCTGTCTCTCTCTCTTTGTTTCTCTCGCTCTCTCTCTCTCTCTCTCTCTCTCTCTCTCTCTCTCTCTCTCTCTCTCTCTCTCACTCTCGTGCGTTAATACTATTATGTGTTTGTTTTCTCTCTCTCTCTCTCTCTCTCTCTCTCTCTCTCTGCATGGCTCTCCTTCTCTCTCTCTCTCTCTTTCTCTCTCTCTCTCTCGCTCTCTCTCTCTCTCTCTCATCCTTTCCCTCTTGCTTCGCTTGCCATATCCTCTTCCACTCCTCCCTCCAACATGTCGCATATCATCGTCGCATTTCACCTCCGCGCCCCCATCCTCGCACATCCATCCCCCCCCCCCTTTCGGCCCCTGCCCTGCCCAGTCCGTCGCCCCCCGCCGCCCCCCATGGAGGGCGCAGTGCTCGCAGTGCTCGCAGCTGCCGACGGTGCACTCCTCAGCGCGCAGGCGCCCGGGCCAATGGTGGGCGGGGCGGGGCGGCAGCATCCCAGCCAAGGAAGAAAGGTCGCGACGTGCGCGACGGGTGCCCGCACGCTCGCAGCAAGCACGAGCGAATGAGACGAGGATGGACCAGGGCCAGCGCCCTTCCTTTCTCATCCCTCCTCCTCATCATCCTCCATCCCCCCTGCCCCATCGCTCCTGCCTCCCAGACTTCTCCTTCTCGTCTCTCCTTTGTTCTCGCCCCATCACTTCGCCCATCTTCCCGCCTTCCCCTCCATTCCTCTGCCCTCCAACCTTCGCCCATCCCCCCCCCCCTCCCCCCTCCCACTCCCTCCCGCCCCCTCACCCCTCCCTTCGGAGCCTCCGAACGGCCGAACCAACAGCGAGAAAAGGCTAGCGGGCTGGGGCGGCTTCGGCCCTCGCGCCCCCCCTCGCAGCACGCAGTCATGCCCAGCGCGGCCGCGATGGGCGGCGGCGGCGGGTGCTGGCCGAACTCCTTCGGCCAAGGCTTGGCCGAGTGGTAGCCGAAGCCGACGTAGCAGTTGCGGCGCACCCTTGTAGGGGCGAGCGCTCGCGCTGCTCTCACCCACGCGACCTTCCCGTATCAATGCGACAGTGCTACTGCGAATCTGTCTGCAGTCGTCTTTAGCAAGTAAATGGCCCTATGGCCTTCTGGCCCCATGGCTGCTGAGACGGCCGTTCTAGTGCTTAGTTGACCTGCCCTACCCCCGACGCAGCAATTTGAGCCCCAGCCCCTCGCACCTCTGCTCCTCGTCGGCGTGGCCGGGGCGGCCTGCGACGCGGACCTCGGCGGGCCCCGCGGGCAGGGTCGGGGCGACCGTGACGTCGTGAAGGGGCGCGCTCAGGGCGAACCGAGGGATGTCCTGATTCTATTGCTGCATTAACACCCCTTTCAGCCTGGGCCATCCACGGAGAGGAGGTTCAACGGCAACAGGCGAACGGAAGGGGGGATGGGGGAGGGGGCGAGGTGGATGAAGGAGGGGGTAGAGGGCAGAAGAAACGGAGGAGGAGCAGCAAGAGGGAACAGGGTGGCAAAAGGAAAATTGACCAGGGGAGGCGCCTGAGGAACGGTGGCGACGTCGGACCGTCGGGAGGCAGTGCTGACGTCTTGCCTGGAGCCACTTGGGATCTGTCCGCGCGAAACGGAAGGGCGCGATGGGGCCAGAGCGAGGAGAGAGGGAGAGAGGGAGAGGGAGAGGGAGAGAGAGTGAGAGAGAGGGAGGGCGAAAGAGAGAGAGAGAGAGAGAGAGAGAGAGAGAGAGAGAGAGAGAGAGAGAGAGAGAGGGAGGGAGAGGGAGAGGCAACTGGAAAGAGCGAGAGACAGAGAGAGCGAGAGAGAGGGAGACAGAGCGAGAGAAAGAAAGAGAGAGAACGAGAGAGAGGGCGGAAGGGGGAGGGGCGGAGGGGGGGAGTGGGTGGGAGAGGGAGGCAAAGTAGCAGAGTGGCTCCTCCTCGTCCTTCCTTCCCCCCCTTCGTCGTCGTCGTCGGCGTCGTCGTGGTCGTGGTGCGTGTTGCTCTGCTCGGGATTATGCTTCCCTTATGCAGTGACCACCCACTTGGCTTGCCAGGCATTGCACGCCGCCTGGCTGTCCGTCCGTCCGTCTGTCTGTCTGTCTTCCCGGCTCTCTGAGCCGCGGCGCTTTGAGCTTCTTAGCTCGGGGGCGCGTCGGCCACCGCCGCCCTCTCCCTTGTCGGTGGCCCTGACGAGGTTGGGGGAGAGGGTGCCGAAACGCGCCCAGAGTCCAGCAAGGCACGAGGGTGCAAACCCGACTTGTCTGGCTGATGCTCTGGGGGGGCTTGTGCTCAGGGGAGGCTGCAGCACCGCTCAACGATGTGCTGTTTGACCGAACCTGCAGGGTGGGCCCTTTCCCAAATCCGTGCTTCGGTGCGGATCGTAAGCGCGCCTCGTCTCCGTCGTCGTCGTCGTCGGCGTCGTCGTGGTCGTGGTGCGTGTTGCTCTGCTCGGGATTATGCCTCCCTTATGCAGTGACCACCACCACCACCCTTCTCCCCCTTACCTCATGCCTCCTTCTCCCTTCCCCCCCTAATGTCACCCTTGCTCTCGCCGCTCCATGTCCCCTCCTTTTCCCAGTGTAATTGTTGTTGTGTTGTGTTTGTACTACTTCTCTTTACTAGTATACGCAAATATATATAATGTGCCAGTTTGTTTTATTTCTCTATACATATACGCATGTGCGTGTGTATATATATACAGATAGATGAACTCAGCCAACCACTTGTCTGCATGTGCATCGGCAGGTGTAAACACGGCTGGTGTGCGTATAGTTGATCGTGTCTCTTAGTTCCATGTATATATATATATATATATATATATATATATCTATGCATACAGGCATATGTATTTATGTACGCATACATCAGAGTGCGCCCACGATGTGTATGCATGTGTAAATATTTACAGATACAGAAGTATTTACATTGCGTGGATGCATATACCTGTGCACATGGATGTTTGTGGTGCCCCTTTAATCATTGAAGTCCCTCGCATTCGCAATCCACGGCATTATGACGCAGCGGTCGAAGGCGCCCGCGACTGGGGACTCCAGCAGGAGCTTCAGCACGCGGTTCGCGAACGGGGCCTTCTCCTGGAGAGGCGGGGGGGGGGGGGGGGGAAGGCGGGCGCGTGCGTGCGCGCATGCGGTTGCCGCGACTGGCCTGCCCAAGGGAGATGCGAGGGACTTATAAAGAATGAGGCAAGTGCGAAGAGAAATAGAAATAAGGACTGCACGCACAAAGTAGGGGCGAGGGGTGAGGGGGGTAGGGGAGGGAGGGAAGTTGAAAGCGAGCAGAAATAGGGTACCAAGACGCGTCGGCGCACCCCACCTGGAACCCAAGTCTCCTTGGACTGTTGGTAGTGGGTGCCGAGCCGGGTCATGCCGATGCCGACGAGGGTGCCTGGCTCAACGATGGGCGGCAGTGGATAGGAGGGGGGCGCAAGCAGGTCGAAGTAAATGGCGGAGGTAGGCAGCGAAAGCGGGCGAGCGGCGAGGGGCCGACGAGCGGGGGTAGCGGAAGGGGGGCGGTGACGAGATGTAAGGAGAGGGGCGCAGTGGAGAGAGGCAGATGACAGGGTTCAGGCACCTCTTCCCCCCTCATTGACGTTTCGGCGCGGCGTCCCGCGCGAATTCGGCCTCCGTGCCCCCAGCGGCACAACGCGCCCATGGGGCGGTCCGTCTCGCGCTGGGTGGACTCCATGAGGGACATCACCTTCTTCCTGGCATGACTCATTAGACGGCGAGTCTGAGGAGAGCCCCGACTGGGGATGGCGCGGGGGGGGGGGGGGGGAGGGCGAGGGGGAACATCGGGAAGAGGAGAGAGAACGAGACATCAGGAGAGGCTCAGGAGAGGGAATGAAGGCCTTTGCCAGGGATCTCCGAAGGAGAGGGCGATAGAGAGGCAGAGAGCCAGCGGATCCAGGTTTCTCTCGCGAAGACGACGGCGCGACGGGCAGGGCCAGCGGAGCGGAGCTCTAAGGAGAGGAGAGGAAAGCAAAGGATGGATGGCGGAAAGGGTCCTCATCATTACTTACTCACCGTCATCCTCAGCCTCATCCTTATCTGCATCGTTTACTCGGCGCGGTTTGCCCCTGGGCCTGCCAAACGAAACGAAGTTCTTTAAAGTTTATCCGTTACATATGTCCGCTGATCGGCACCCTTCATTTGGCTGGAGCGGGGTCCGCATCGGCAGTCTGCATCATCATCAGCATCAGCATCGTCAGCATCAGCATCAGCATCATCATCATCATCGTCACCGTCATCGTCATCATCATCATCATCTTCATAGTCCTATTCATCTTCATGTTCATCTTTATCACCACCATCATCATCATCAACATCATCAGCATCAGCATCAGCATCATGTCATCAGCAGCACCATCATCATCCCTCATCATCCCTACATCATCTTCTCTCGGTCATCTAGCCTCCCCCCACGCCCCTCCCTGGCTCCTCAAGCCAGTCGGGCCAGTGAGCGCCTTGGTCACCTCGGGGCTGGACCAGCCAGCCCAGTGGCTGTGCGCGTGGTAGTCCTGCAGCGGGGCGTCTTTCTGAGGCCGTTGAATTCTGGGAGCCTCGAGGGGCTCGAGAGAGGCGGGGCGGTAGGGGGCCCGAGGGGGCGAGTCAGACGGGAGATTGAAGATGAGATGCGCGAGATGCGGGCCCGAGCGAAAAGGCGATCAACTCAATTGGGAGCGACTGCTAGCGCGAGCCCAGCGAGCCCCTGAGAAAGCGCCCCCCCGAACTCTCGGCCTGATATCAGGGCGCCTCTCAGACTCATCGACGATCGAGTCCAAATCGGGTCAGTCTCTCTCACGCTCTCTCTCTCTCTCTCTCTCTCTCTCCATCTCTCTCTCTCTCCCTCTCTCTCTCTCTCTCTCTCTCTCTCTCTCTCCCTTTATCTCCCTATCCCTCTATATGCTACGCCTTGTTATTTTTGTTTTCTCTCTCTCTCTCTCTCCCTCAGTCTTTCTTTCTCTCTCTCTCTCTCTCTCTCTCTCTCTCTCTCTCTCTCTCTCCCTCGCTTTCTCGCTCTCTCTTTCTCTCCCCCCTCATTATATCTCATCTTCCCCTCTTGCCGCCCCCCCCCCCCCCCCTTTTCTCGGCTACCCTGCAATCCTCGGGATCGTAGGCGACGCCGAACTTCTCGGGGCCCACGATGTCGCAGCCCTGAGCGCACGCGCAGCTGTAGGCTTCAGACTGCCACTTCGAGACCTTGCACACGTCGCAGGAAGCAGTCCTGCCCTCCGCATCCCCTCCTCTTCTCCTCTCACCTTTCCACCCTCATCCTCTCAGTGCCCCTTATCCTTAGCGCTAGTGCTCCTCCTTCCCAGTTCATCCACCACTAATCCGCCACGGCGCCCCTGGCACGTTGAGCCGTGGAAGAATGACAAAGGTTGTCTGGCGCGGTGTGTGAAATTGAAAGGATGGAGCCCCCGTAGCCCCCCTTCATGCACCACCGCATCGCTCCTCCTTCCTTCTGCAGACCCCCAGCTTGGCAGCTAGTGCACGACCCTCTCTTCCATGCGCGCCCGCTCGAGGATGGTGAACATTCCGCGCGGCAGCTAATGCCAGAACCCCCATTCCACACGTGCCCACTCGAGGATGATGCGGTGGCAGTTCCCGCATGGCAGCTAATGCCTGAACTCACCTCCCACGCGCGCGCTCGAGGATTGTGCGCCACTTTCCGCATGGCTGCGAACTCCTGGACCTTATTCCCGCGCGCGCCCGCTCGAGGATCGCGCACTCCCTGCATTCCTGGGCGATGCACCCACTCGAACCAGAGCATCCCGAGACACGATCCTTGCCGAAAAACTATGCATATACGCCCCGAGCTTCCAAAACGGCCCGCGCAGGCAACACCGGACACCAAGATTGCCCGATCTGCCTCGAAGACTTCCCCAGATGGCCCCAAGGCGGCCGAGCATTGGTTCAACGCGGCCCAAGATGCCTCCAAGAGGGCCCCAACTTGCCGCGCGAGGACCTCCAACAATGTCCGAAGAAGCCAAATCATTGATTCCCCATGGGTTTTTGGATGATCGTGGCACCCTCGCCTTTCCAGGCTGCCGTCAGTCCAGGAAGACTCCGCAATGGCCCAAGGGGCATCCAAAACGGCCTGAAGACGGCATCAAGAGGGCCTCCCGCGGGACCTAAGTTGACCTCAGAAAGCCATTCGATGGCCCAAGACAGCGCCAAGACGGCCCCGCGACACGACTGCCCCAAGGCACCCCCCATACGACCAAGAGAGCCCCAAGTCGGCGCAAGAGGGCTCAAGTCGGCTTGGTGGGGGCCCAGTACTGCCCAAGAGGGCCCCGCAGGTACCCCAGGTCATCATCATCATCGCCACCACCACCACCAGCATCACCACCATCATCATCATCGTCATCACCAACAACCTCGTCATAAGCATCATCATCACCAGCATCAACATCAGCATCAGCAACATCACAAGCATCAGCACCAGCATCACCATCAGTATCAAAATCACCTCCACCATCATCAGCATCATCATCACCAACATCATCACCATCATCATGCTCATCGGCAGCATCATCATCGTCATCGTCATCACCATGACGAGCAGCATCGCCATCACCATCAGCACC
Source organism: Prorocentrum cordatum (assembly GCA_963575745.1). Taxonomy (NCBI): domain Eukaryota; class Dinophyceae; order Prorocentrales; family Prorocentraceae; genus Prorocentrum; species Prorocentrum cordatum. The sequence continues at coordinate 100,197 of CAUYUJ010003958.1, forward strand.
ATCAGCAGCACCATCATCGTCGATATTACCATTATCCCCGCCGTCATCATCAGCATCGTCATCATCACCAATGTCTTCGTCATCACCGTCGTCGTCATCATCGTCATCATCGTCATCACCATCATAATCATCAGCATCACCACAACCATCATCACCCCTCCTAATCATTTCCAACTCTCCAACCAACTCCTCGGCCGACTATCCTGAATTCTCATCCAATGTCCACCTCCATTTTCTGCTACTCGTCATTTCTATAGCGATGACGGGAGGCAACGCGGAGATGGACGCCGCAACAGCCCAGCACTATGGGCGGAGACTGTTCGAGGGGGCACGGGGAGTCGCAACGCCGCGTGTAGATCCATGGTGAGGGCGATGAGGATGATGAGGATGAAAAGGGTGATGGCGATGATTATGACGATGGTGATGGTGTTTATGGTAATGCTGAAGGTCACGGGGATAAGTGCGATGCGAAGAATTCCGATGAGGAAGAGCGGGAGGCGGAGGGGGAAAATGAGGAGGAGGAAAATAACGCCCGCCCGCCCCCGTCCGTCCTGCGGGCTGGGCCGCCTGGGCCGGCAGAGCCCGAGCTCAGTCGCCCCTTCTTCGCGGGCGGCGGCTGGGGCCCATCCGGCGGCGACGGCGGCGCGGGCGGCGGCGTCGCAGGAGGACCGCGATCTCGGTCGAAGTCTCGGTCCTCCTGCGACGAGCCCGCGACCCGCGCGACTGGGCCCACGACGGACCCCTGGGGCCCCTGGGAGGAGGCCATCTGGCAGGTGTTCGAAACCCGAGGAAACGACCCAGGGGCCACCGCACGGGGGGCGGAGGGGAAGCGAAAGGGAACGGAGGGAGAAGAGAAGGCGAAGGGATGGGATGGACTGGGATGGATGGAGGGTTGGTTGAGAAGAGAGGAAGTGAAGAGGGGAGGTAAAGGCCCCGGAGCCGATTCCTCGGACCTCTGGGCGGCAGCCCGCCGGCCCCTGGGGCCAAGGAGAGGAATGGGGCCTGAACGGCTGCAGGCCTCCTCTCATCCGCCTTCCTTCCTTCTCATCCTGACCTCCTTTTTCTCGACCCCTTTCTGCCCCGCATCCTGCCCCTCGTAATGCACCCCTTCTCGCCCCTTCCCACCTCCCCGCCCTCTTCCATGCATTGCCATTGCCGCCCACTTCCCCGCGTTCCTCGTCGTGAGTTGTCGTCATCCCCCTCGCCCCCCTGGCATCTTTCACCACTCATATTCTTTACAGGTTCCCTTTTCGCTCTTTGCCCTTCTTTCCATGGCCCCCCCTCCCCACCGCGCCACCACTCGCGGAACGCGCGCCGCGCGGCGACGCGGTCCTGGACTCGGCCAGGAGCCGCGCTGCAAATCGCTGCGCAGCCCTAGGGCCTTGCTTTGATGCCCCCTACCCCCTTCTAAGTGAAGTCGCCTTCCTGCCAATTCCCCCCCCCCCTCCCGTGCTATGCTGCCCCCGTTGCCGGTTGCCCCTCAAAAGACCAGGAAGGCGATCTCCACTCGAAGGGGGCGCGGGGAGACCCAAACAAGGTTGCCCCGCCCCCCCGGCCAAAAGCCTCGACGAAGCGGGGGGGGGGGGGCAGGAACGGGGGAGACGGCGGGGCGCAGGGGCGCAGAGAGGACAGGAGGGAAAGGAACGGGAAAGCGAGAGAGAAACAAGAGAAGGGGAGGAAGGGAATGAAAAAGGAGGAGGAGCGGGAACGGAGCCGCATTGCGGTAAGGAAGGGGGGACCGAATATTTTTTGTTTTATCGTGGTTGTCCAGGGCGTTCGTAAATCGCGCGGATCGGAGGGCTGGCTGGTTTAACAGCAGTCGGTTGCAGATCCCCCCCAACTTTGTCCATCCAACCTGGGCTTCTTCACTTTCATGAACATTGCACTGGGTTTCATGACAATTGCAACGTCCAAATCAGCTGCTCATGAACTCCTCACTGCTAGGGCGCCAACCGGGCGCGTCGTCCCGCTCCTCTGGATGGCGGCTGTCAGGAGGAGGCCGGGCGAGGCCCGCGACCTGTGCTTCCTCCATTTCCGCCGCCAGTCTTGTAGCGCAGCGGAGAGCGCTTGCCTCCCGAACCGCATGAGAGGAAGTGGGACGGGCGGAATGTGGTCGGCGTCGCGTTCGGCAGCCTGAACGCGGTTGAGTACGGGGGGGGTGTTGTGGATGATGACCTCGCTGTCGTCATCATCGACATGCCTGTCAGGGAAGCCTCCCGGGCTAGCCGGTCTAAGCCAATCCACCGGCTAGATGAGACCTGCGAGGTTGACGGGGGGGGGCCCAAAGGTGAGCTCAAGGTGGGAGAAGATTTGTCTGAGGTCCGCGTGCGCGGCGGTGGGAGCGCTCCTGAGATCCAGCCTTCACGGTGTTGCCCCGTCTGGCCCTTCTGGCCCCTTGGGGCTCCAGGGTGATGAGTGCGTGATCTGACGGCGTTAGCCTCCAGATCTTACGGACTTCGTAGGCATATGCTTGGCGCGCTGGGCACGCGAGCATGTCGATATGTGATTCGCTGTCTTTGTCGATTCTGGTGGGCCTGGACGCGCGCGCCCTCGTGGAGCTGGTGCTGGCCAGTAGGTCCAGTAGAAGGGCGGAGGCCTCGACTTCGCCGTCTCGCGGGTCGTCGAGCTGTAAGTTGACGTCACCTCCCCAGGTGTCAAGGTGCTCCCATTGCTCTGAGGCCTGGGCGATCTCGGAGAGGGTGTCCTCCCTTCTAGAGGGTGGGAGGTACGCTGAGACCACCCGGAACCTGCGTTCGCCCTGACGGACGACGGCGGCGACGGCGCATCCTGGAACGATTACCTGTTGCTCGAGGAGAGCGACGCCGTGAGGAAGAATGATGCCCACTCCTCCAGCAAGTCCTCCGGCCGGCCCCAGGTAACCCGGGGATGCTACCAGGGTTCGTGCTGGGTACATGGTTCTCCAGACCTCGGTCTCGTGCTCGGACCAATGCGCTTCCTGTGCACAGGCGACGCGGTTGCTCATCGTGATTTGGGCGAGGAGGGCGTGCTTGAACTGGTTTTTGGCCGCCGTGCAGCTTCGGAGGTATCTGACGTTCCAGCCGGCGATCCTGGGGAGGTTACCAGCGGGGGCGGCATCAAGCGCGCGAAGCAGGTCGTTGAGGGTGAGATTGCCGCAGAGGGAGCCCCAAGTAGGATGGCTCCAGGGGTCAACGTGGAGGAGACACCACAGGCCCCTCGGTCCGCGGAACTTGTGAAAACAGCGAGTTTCCATTGCCGAAATGAGAGCGCGGCGGGCTTCTTGCCATGCCCGGGCGCGTGGCCCGGGCACCAGTAGGTGCCTGGGCGGGGGCCCCAGCGCCTGGTGGAGCTTTCTGGGGCCCTCTGCGGAGTCTATGGGAGCGTCAACCGGGGAAAGAGTCCTTCCGTCCGCAGAGGCTGCTCTGCGAAGTCGTCCGGGAGGGGGCGCCCCCTGAGTTGCGCCCAGGAGCATTGCGTCCCTGCGTGCGTTCTCGCTGCTCCCCATCCCTGTGCTATCTGCCCGCTTGTGGGGGCGGGTGTGCAGGTCACCCCCTGGGCGCCCCGTGCCTCGGGCCCATAGCTCGGATACTACCCTGCGTTGCAGGCGACGGGGGTCGAAATGCACGCCGACCGCGTCATAGAGTTCTGGTGTCAAGGGGGCCCATTTGGAGGAAGAGGCCTCATGCGTCCTCAGCCAGATGCTTGCGTGGGCTTGCGGGTCGGGGGCGGCGCTCCATCTGCGCGCGACTGCTTCAGATGCCTCTCTGTTGTGCTCCGCGAAAATCGAAGACCGAAATCTGTGGCTGGATCCTAGCTTGTGGACGAGGTCGCCCGCAGCTAGCATGGCTAGCCCCCCACCGTCGAGGAGGGGCACGAGGCGGAGAAGCGTGCGACCCTCGGTCTCGCTGTTGTCCAGCACCGCCCCCCCTGGCGGCACCACTCCTGTCTGCTGCGTGAAGTCTATCTCGGCTGCTTCTTCAATCCGTGCTCTCCCTGCGATCTCGTCAGCCGCGTGCTTGGGGCCTAGCCTGGCGGTGCCCTGCTCATGTAGTGTCCTGAGAGTTTCCAAAATCAGGTTGTTGTCCAGGCCGGCCACCTGATAAGCCGCAAGAACCTGGTCAGGGGGGGCGACGGGTGAAAGGCCAGTGCTGTGATCTCTGTGCTGGGCCCATACCTGCTGCAGGACATCCACGGGCTGGGGCGCTGCCATCGGCTCCGCGGGGGCCGGAGTGTGGATTCTCGGTCTTGCTCTTCTTAGCCCTTCACCTGGTCCTTGTGTCCCTGTTGCGTTTCGTGCGGTGCCCGTTCCTGCCCCGCTCTGCCCACCTGCTGCCGGCCGGGCCTCCCACATTGACGCGAGGGATCGCGAATTGTCCTCCTCGGGCCTGGTCGCACCTGGCCTCGCTCTGGGTCGAGCCCTCGCTCCCATGGGGCAGGCTTGCCGTGTCCATCTGTTTCGGCTCCTGGTCTGCTGCCTCCTGGCGACTGGGTGACTGGGTGCTCTGCTTCTCTGCTCTGCTGGCTCCGCCGCTCGGGGTGTCGCGGCGGCCCCTCTGCGGGCACTCCTGTGGGCGGGAGTCGCACTTCAGTGTCCTCCCGCTGTGGGGCTCTGTGGGGGGCTGTTGGGGAATCACCTGCGTCCTCTCCGCGCTCGGGCTGCTGGGGGGGGGGCTGTCTGGTTGGACTCGCCCGCCTCTGAGGTTGAGCCAAGTTGAGTCAACTGCCCTGAGTCGGCTGGTGTTCGCCCCTAGTGAGCTCCCCATGGTCGTGGCGAGGATGGCGTCGAGGGCTTCGTCGGCTAGAGGCTGGAAGGGGTATAATGGGCCTTCGCATCTTGGGACTCCTCTTGTTGTGGACTGCATAATCGCGCATGCCGCGTCTGCGGTGAGAGCAGCACTCTGAGACCAGATCCTCCTACCTGTGGGGTTCCTGGTGCCTGTTGGCGGATTCTGGGACCAGTACGTATCAAAGGCTATCAGCAGCCTGTCGGTTAGGTGAGCTCTCGCCAGCACCAGCCTCGCCTGTCTTTCCAGCTGGAGCATGGAGGTGCCCCGCGCCATGGCACTGAGCACGGTCCTCCACATGTCTCTGTCGGGGCATCCTAGTCCCTCCCACTGAGCGGGGGGGCCCAAGGGGTCTAGTATTCCTGCGGCGCGGTGGGGAGAGAGCCCCACCTGTGCCCCATGCAGGGTGGGAGGTGTGGCCCTGCTCTGGGGGTGCCCCCCCTCCCCAGAGGGTCGCTGGATGGGTTTCGTGGGACGCTGTCTGGTGGAGGCCTTCTTCTGGGCTCGACGCCGGGGCAGGCTTGCGCTGCCTGCGGGGTGTCCCCTGGCTCTGGGTTCGGTGCTTGTGCGCGGTCGATTATTTCATTCCTCTGTTTATTGCGATCCGCGTCGGATGTCGGCGGCCGAGGAACCCCGGTACCTTGGGCTCCGGGCTGGGGGGGGGAGATCCTGGACTGGGGCGGCTTGTGGGCCGCTCGGCGCAGATTGTCCGCGCCGGTCGTCTACTCGATCGTCCACTGGCGGCTGCGGCCGGGGGGGCTGCGAGGCGCTCCCATTTCTTTCTTCCGACCCCTCCCCCGCCCTGGTTGGTGTCGCCCTCTGCTCGCGCCGGGGGGGTACTGCCTGTGGCCGCGCCCCCTGGGGAATATCTGGGCGGGGGGTTGTCGCCGCTGCCCTGTTCAGGATTGTCGAGCCGCTGACCTTGTCTCGCGACGATGGTAGCCTGGCCTGGCGAGGGAGGCATCTGCGGCGGTGTCTGCCGGGCGACGGGGGTGGATTGCTGGGGTATGCGGAGCGGAGCGGTCCGGGGTCTGCGGGTCGCCAGTAGCGGCGCTCTGTTCTGCTGCTGGTGGCCTGCCCGGAGTCCGGCTGCGTCTAACCTGCGCCTGCTCACTTTGCGCTAGGTTCGTCCCGCTGTTGTCTGGGGGGGTGGTTCGCTGGCCCCTGGATGCCCTTCGCGGTCTTGGGGCTCTTCCCGGATCATGGCGACGTCTGTCCTCCTGCGCTGCGCTCCGTAGCCTTCCGTCTAAGGCGTTCAGCCTCTCGGCGGTGCCTGGGGCAAGCGCGCGCGCGCGGTGGAGCCGTCGATCTCGGTGCCCCACGGGTGGTGCGCCGTGCACGGGGGGTCTGGCTCGGGGGAGAGCCACTGTGTGAAGGGGAGCTGTCTCGTGGTTTCCTCCCTTATCCCTAGTTCATTGATGAGCTGGAATACGTGGTCTCTGTCCAGATTGCTCGGGTCAGCCAGCTGAAGGATCCATATGGCAGCGAAGAGGTCCCAGTTGTATCTCAGAATAGGCCTGCCTTCCTCCTGTCGTCGCTGCTCCAGCACGAGCCTGGTCTGTATGCTCCTGGCCATGTCATGGATGCACTGATCTCCGACGCAGGCTAGGGGCCTCCCGAGCATGCCCTGCGCGCAGAGGACCGCATCACTTTCAGCCCTCACGAGAGCAGTTCCAGGATCAGAGCGTGAACGGCTCCTGCGCGTGAGCACCTCTGCTAGGTGGGGAAACGTTCTAGGGCGGGCCGGGCCTGGGAGGGAGTCCACGGCTGCCCGCCTTCTGGGGGGAAGGGATGGGCTGGCGGACTGGCTGGTGTCGACCCCTAGCTCCGCCGGCATTGGGGCGCGGGCGGGAGTCGCGTCAAGCTTGACAAGGTGCACGGGACCGTGTGTCAGCTGTCGAGTTGCCCTGGCTTGTGGGCGGCCCGCGCCTCGACTGGCAGCTCTCAGGTCGGCTTCGGCGGGCAGCGCGATCGCGACCCACATGGGGTTTGAGGTGTATATGTGCTCGCTTTCTCCGCTGGTGGTGATGCATGCCGCCCCTCCTGCAGCTATCGCTGCCGTGAGGTGTGGGATGGTGCTGTAGTCTCGCAGACCCTCCCTGTCCGCCGTGGGTCTGCGGCGCGTCGTCGCGCTCCGACTGTCCATGGCTACGTCCACGTCTCGTAGCCATTCCTCGGGGATCGAAGGGGGGGGGCCCTCGTGTTGGCTGGTATCTCCCTACCCTCCGCCCCCATGGGCAGCGGCCAGGCTCTTGCGTCCAATCTCGCCCAGGATGAGCCTCTCGGGGCTGAATACATTCGCAGGGTAGCGTGTTGGGGGGTCCAAGGGTCTGGGCGCATGTGCCTGACTCGGGGGGGGGGGGGGGGATGGGGGGGGCAATTTGCGCACCTCGTCGGTCAAAGGCTGTGACCTCGAGCATTTGCGGTTGGACGGCTCTTCTGGGGGCTTGTCGCGCGGTGTCCTGGGCAAGGGCTTCGATGTGCTCTCGCTGCGCGGGCGGGGTCCCTCCGTCTCTTCTTGTCTGCTCTCTCTAGGGGGTGGCTGGGAAAATCCTGATGACCTGCGGGCCAAGTGATATGCAGTTTGTCCCGCAGAAGGCTGCTGCCATGGTGGCGGCCGTATTCAGCCTTGATCCTCACCGGCGCCATGTGCCTGTAGTCACCTGTGTCAGGAAACCAAGCGTGCGCCGTGGACATCTGCTCCACCGCACCCGTGCCTACGGTGGCTTCTACGGCATCTATCACGTCGTGGTGTCTAGATTGCCCTAGGTCTGCTAGGTTCCATCGGAGATGGAAGCCGTCTTCGGGGTCGGCCAGTCTGGCGAACGAAGGGCCGCCATCCCAGCTGCCCTCCAGGAGGATCCTATGAGGGCTGAGGGCGGGGGAATTGCGCACGCCCCCGATGATCCTGGGGAGCTCCTCCCTGAGGTGCCGCAATATCGGGGCCGAGATTCTCTCCGGGGTCTTCAGGGGGAGCAAGCCTCCGCCGTTTACGCCGACTCTGTATCCGAGTGCGGCTGCTGCGTCCGAGGCAGCGGAGTGGGCGAGGCATGTGGCGGCGCTCAGGATAGGGATGTGTACGGAGTCCGATGTTTCCTTGGCTCTCCATGTGCACCCGTTGATGTTTGTAACCAGAGCGGTCTGCGCGGCTACTTGTACCTCTTCTAGGGGCTGATCGTCGGGGGCCTGTATGTCCGTGAGTCCGCGCGACGTGATGAAAGAGCGGCCCCAGTCCCTCTTTGAGGAGGGTCTCGTCCCTCGGGAGGGGGATTTTTGTGGTAGCCCATTCTGCTTCGAGTGCTGAGTGCCCATCCCCCTCGAGGGCCAGTTGCCACCTGGTTATCTGAGCCACTATGGCGTCATTGCGATGCTCTGGTGCGAGTATGTGCAGGGCGTCGCTGGTGTCGGCGTTGTTGCTTCTCCAGTGAACCACGATGGATGGCGGAATCTGCGCTCTTTGGGGGCTGTCCGTCACGTGGAACTGCGCCGCTACCAACTGTATGAAAGGGGGTCATCCTTCCCGTTCGCACGGGGTTCCCTATGGGTACCAAATGCGTGATCAGGCTTGCTGCCCGGTGCCCCCACCGCGCGTTGGCTATGGCAGTCAGCTCGATGGGGCCCGGGCCTCCTGGGGTCGGGACCCCTCGTGTAGTTAAGGCGAGTATCCTGCAGGGACCGCCGCCCGTGCCACCGCCGCCAGCGCTGCTTGTATTTGGGATGCGCTTGCATCCGCGACCAGCACGGTGGGGGTCGCGCGCTGGCCCTTCTGCTTCAGCCTTGGAGCGGACCAGTTCCTTGATCTGCTCGCGCGCGCTCGGGCTCGCCATCGCGAGGGTGGTGCCCGTGCAATCCGCGTCTCTGTTGCCGATTAGGGACCTCCGGGTGATCGCCAGTTCAGCCGCGACTTCCCTGACGGCGCCCATGAGCAGCGGGACTGGGGCGGAGGGGGGGGCCCCACGTCCCTCCTCTTCTGGTGGGAATCTGGCTAGCAGGGTGGCCCATCTTGCGTAGGTAATTAGCGGGGTTGAGCGAATCCTTTCCTGTCTGGAGGGGGGGGGGGGGGGGCAGCCAAAGCCGGTCCCCTTCCTGGTCCACTTCCGGTCGCGCCTTCCTGGTCCACTTCCATTTCTGTTGGTTGTGAAGGGGGGGGGAGGGGGGGCCTGTGCGTTGTGATCTGGTCGTGGATCCTTTGCATGTCACGCACTGTGATGCATGTGTTCGGTCTCCGAATGGAGACCAGGTCGGCCCATAGGCAGTCCAGCTCCCTGGCTAGGGCGCGCGCCGCGGAGGCGAGTTCCCGGCGCGTGATGGGGGGCCTTGTGGGTGCCAGGAGCCCGCCCCTGAGCTGGAGGCTCCCGGGAGGTTCTGGGGGGAAAGGAGTTTCGGGGAGAAGAGCTAGGATGCTGCCTCTGTCATTGGCCCTGCAGTGGGGGCAGCGAATTGGCATGGAGGTCCCTCCTTCCCTGAAGATCTCCGGCTGACTCTGTCTCCAGCGCTCGAGGCAGTGCTTGCGGAATCTGTGTCCGCAAAGAATGAGAACCCCCACCGTCCCGTCGAGTTCCCCCGTGCAGATGGTGCACGCCTGTGGCTCCTCACCTGCGTCCGATCCGGGCATGGGCTCCGGCTCGCCTGCTCTGAGCACTCTTTCTGCGCCCCCTAGGCGGGTCCGTTGCGTTGGAGATGGAGGCGCCAAGCTTTCTATGAGGAGGCGGGTCGTCGAGACCGCTTCCTTTTCGGTTTGGCATGCCCTGAGGCCTGTGCTCCGCAGGAAATATGTACTTGATTGTTTCCGAACGGGGCGTACGCATTGGGGGCCTGCTCCCCTCCTTCGCCCAGTGCGCTTCTGATGTCGCTGGGCGACTGGATGCCTGCGAGTTGCGGCCATCTAGTGAGGACCTCCTATGGTCTTGTGTCCACGCCTCGTACCTGGAGCACTGGTCGAAGTAGGGGGATGTAGCGTGGTGCTAGACGTAGCCACATGGCCCTGGATATCCAGCTTCCAGGCTCGAGGTGCGTTCTTTTGCCTCCCTCAGGAGGCCTTCCGCTATGAGCTGTGCGTCTGCGCCGCTGAAGGAGCTGCGGTCGATGCAGTGCTGCCTAGCTCTTCCGGCGGCTTCGTCGTCTCTCTGCGTTGCGTCCAGGGCTCGGACGAGGGCGTCTAGCGCGTCGCTCCTGCGGTCCGCCTGGGCGGGGGGCCTGCTTCCCTTGTCGGTATCTTCGCGAAGTATTTGCATAGTATCCGCGTGCCAGAGGGTTGCGGTGCCCTGTGCCCCTCCCTCCGCTGCAGGAGGAGCGCGGCAACCTCCCGCCCCTCCGCCGCTTCCGTTGCTGTTTCGAGCGCTCGCCCTCGCAATTCGGGCCTGGGCTCTTCTTTCTACCGCGATCCGGTCCCGCGTCAGTATTCCTTCCTGGACGTGCCCGAAGGGGTCGAGCCAGCTCATGGTGCGCTCCTGGAATTATGGGTGGATGTAATCTCCTGGGAGGGGGGCCTCAACTTCTCTTCCCGGTAGGTGTGAGATAGTTGCTGCTTCCCCAGCGAGGCGGTGGTGTGCTTCCTGCAGGGTGGAAATGCCCACTGCGTCCCATCGTCGAGCTGCGCGTGTCACTATGTGGGTGGATATCCCGGCGGTCTCGAAGACGCCTCGCAGGGTGCTTCTTCCCCCTTCTGTGACTAATTCCCAGATGAAGGGGGCCAGGATCCTGCTCCAGGTCATGTTGCTGGGTATGCTGTCGTTCGCTACCCGCGCACGGATAACCCTGATCTCCTGCAGTAGGCGGCGGGCGCTGCTCCAGCTCTCCGGGGACAGTTGAGCGCCGCTGCTCGGTCGCCGCTCCTCGACGGTGCGATTGTCGGTGTCTTCGCTCATCACTGCTTGTTGGTTGGCTCTGCCGGGTACGGGGGCGCCCCCCCCCTGGAGCCTGGCGCGGAGCGTGATTGCGAGGCGCATCGCAACTCCACAAGGGCTGTCCGGGGCGAGGTGCTCCGCGATGAGTCTCCCTTTGCCTCTGGCGGTGGCAATGAGGGCCACGCAGGCTACCTCTGTTGCCTCGACGTTCACGCCCCGCGCCCCAGGGGGATGCTCGTCGGCTGCTACGACACCGAGAGCTTGGTCAAGGAAGCCCCCCCTATCTCGCTTCAGAGCCAGTCGGCGTCTTCCGTGGTGATGTTGTTGAGGCTCAGATGGAATATCATCCCTAGGCCTTCCGCGTTGGTCCCTGCGTTTGCGGGGTCGAGAAACCGGGTCGGCGCCGCTTTGCGGGGGAGTTGGGCGAGGCCTCTGGGCACCCACTCACACGATGAACGGCTGGAGGGGGCTTCCCTTATGCGGTCGCGAATCTGCGCCGCGGCCTCTAGGGCCCATCCCTGCGGGGCGCTACAAAGTCTGGCGAGGGCGCTCACTGCGGTTCTGAGCGTCGGTTCATCCCCCAAGTTTGGGCCCTCCCTGTCTGCAGTCGGGTACCGAGACTCGCTTGGGTTGTCCGCCATGCGACGCCATGCCGCTAGTAACTCCGAGACTAGCCAGGTTGGAAAGTAATTGGCGGTCTCCGGCAGGTGGTCTGGGGAGCAAATGTGGCTGGTTATGGGAGCGCATCGCGCTCCTACCCAAGCAAGCTGGTAGGTGAGTTGCGCGCCCAAAGTGTCGAGGGGGTGTCCTGGTGCTTCCGCGCTGTCGGAGCAAAACCCGTCCACCGCTAAACACCATGGCGTGGCCAGCCTGTGGCAGACGATGCACATGGGGCCTTGGGGGCCCCGTGCGAGCCAGCAGCCACAGTAGCGGCATCTGGTGGATGGGTGAAAGAAGTCCCCGAACTTTACCATGCGGGACGTATTATTTAGGGGCCAGGGCCCCTCTGGTGTGTCATCGCCTTCGAGTATGACTCCTGGGATGCCTGGGGGGCGCGGCCCTGCGCCTGGCATGGCCGGGGCCGCCCAGCTGTCGGGTCCTGTGCCGTGCTGTCCTATGGGCACGACGTCATCGCCCGCCTCGTCCCATTGCCCTCTGTTCACCGCCCAATTCCTGACCTCCCTGTGGTCTGGGAAGTGTACTCGGTTCCGGCGGTGCTCGTGGATGACGTAGCTGCATATTTTGAACCTATGTTCGAGATCCGCCCCAGTGTCTCTCGAGTCAGGGGCCGCGTCGCGCCGCCATCTTGAGAGCCCCAGCAAAGAAACTGGGAAGAGGCCGTCAGACGGGTCTCTTACCCCGATGTCCGTGCACAGGGACGCGTAGTGGAGGGCATCGTATTCCGGGCGGGCCGCGTATAGCTCTGCGTCGGTCGGGTTGTCGAAGCCCAGTCTCTCCGTCTCGATAGCAGGGTCCCGGGTCAGGCTTGCGCGACGGAAGGCCTGCACCTGCACTGGGTCTGGGCCAACGCCTCCAAGCCTCGCCTCGTAATCGGAGCCTGTGATGGACCATGCGAGCCAGGAGAGGTCGAGCTGGGCCAGTGCCGGGCCGCTGGCGCAGTACCGGCGGGAGGTTCCTTGCTCGAGCTGCGCCCTCCGATCAGGCGCGGCCCTGAGAGGACTCGGAGCACCCCCGGCCAGGTGGGGTTCTGCACGGGCTCCAGGGTGCCTGGGGGGGTGGCGGAGCCAACAGAAGCTTGCCAGGTTCTCGAGGCCCTGACTCATCGTTTGGTCGCGTACCGTTCGCCTGAGAAGGTCTCCATGGGCCTACCCGAGGTTCGCGGTGCGCCACGAGCGCTGCTAGGGTGCCCCCTCTCTTGGCGCCCCTCGGGTCAGCGACCCTTGGGGCCAGGAAGAGCACATCCGCATCGCGGCTCCCGCATCGCCTCGGGTGGTATTGGAGCCTACTGGCGCCTGGGCCGTAGCGGTAGTTAGGGGGCCCAAGCCTAGCTGGCGAGCGTTTCCCGTCTGAGCTCCAAGGGTGGCGCCGCCAGTGCCCGGGTCGTCCGACTGACCCTCCCGGCCGCGCTGGCTTGAGCCTGGCGGCGGTGGCGATGGGGGGGCCTGGAGGAGAAGCGATCGGGCGATCTCGGGCGGCAGGGCCCGATCTGGCCTCGATCGCGTCGGGCCCCCCTCGGGCGCTGAACGCGTCGCTATCGGGGGCGCTCCCACTGGGCTCGCGTGCCTCGAGAAGCCACTCTCAGGCGATTTCTCCCTGGGGCTGCCGTGGGCCTTCAGGCCCGGTCGGGTGAAAGGGAAGCGCGGGGGAAATGGCGCGGCCCTCGCTGGGCGCACGCGCCGCGCCTGTACCTGCCAGGGGAGGGGGGGCCGGAAGTGAGTCAAGGGGGGAGCACGTCGGGGGAAGGGGGAGAGCGGATAGCGCCTCCCCTGAACTGATGCGGCCCTGATCTACTGTGGTCCTGAGGTGGGCGCTCTCGTAGGCCTCGAGGCCCCTCGGAGTGTCCACCCCGGGTGGTCGCACGCACTGATCCTGAGTTGTGTTGAGAAGGGGGGTGCAGCTGACCGCCGCAGAATACTCTCTCTCTCATGGGCATGGGGGGTGCAGCTGACAGCCGCTGAGTTCACTCTTTCATTCGCATGGGGGTAGCAGCTGACCGCCGCTGGAATCACTATTTGTTGGTGGTTGCCTCCGTCTCCGCTGCCAGATTGCACCTCGGGGGTGTGGCTCGCCACTGTCTGAGGAGATACAGGCGCATGCTCTCTGGGGGGGCGGGCGACGTCCTCCGCAGCTGCGAGCTGTTGCGCCTCCTCCTGGCGCTCCCTGGGGCTCGCCGCATCTGATGCCCCTCGGTGCCCCCCTGGGTCGCCATTGTCAGCCTCAGGGAGTTGGGTGGCCCCTACTGCTAGAGGCGAGGGGTCCTGAGCGGCCCCGAGGCAGGGGGAGGAGGGAGGCGTTGGCGGGACAGGGATCGAGATGGGGTCTGGAATGGGGACGGGGGGAGTCGGGACAAGACCTTCACAAACCTGAACATCCGTCTCCATGCCCCTTTCGTTCTCATCAGGTCCGCCGCCCTCACTTTCATCGGCAGGCCTCGACTGGGGTGAGTTGAGGGCCTCTCTGGGGGTCTGTCGTCTCGTTCCATCCCCATCTGCATTGTCGCCGCCCCCCGCTGATCAGCGAGCCGTCATGGTCGCCGCTGGTGCCGGCTCCTGCACTGCCCCGAGGGAGGGAGGTGGCTGCTGTCTGTGGGGGGTCTGAGCCTGATTGGGGTCTGTGGGGGAGTCGACCGAAGCCAGTGACTGGGCTCCCGCGCCTTGCACTGAGTGGTCCCCGCCCCCCGCGACGCCATCCGACTGATCCTCTATGAGACTGAGGCCCGCGCCGCCTGCCTGTGCTGCGCTGCCTGCCAGCCCGCCGCTGCCGAATGGCGGGGCGCGCCGAAGGGAGCGGGGGGGCACGGGCCCCAAGCCCGCCGCGCAGCGTACGGGCGCCCCCTTGAGCACGGAAGACTGGCCCGAGGGAGCCAGGCCCGTGAGATGGCTTGAGCCAGGCTGCGGGGGGCTGGTGAGGATACGCGAAGCATCAACAATTTATTGTTGTTGCTGTTGCTGTCGTCATATGGTGGTTGTTTATTGTTGTGGTTGTTGTTGTGGTTGTTGTTGTTGTTTGCTATTGTTGTTGCTCCCCTGGGCGGCTGCGGCGGCTGCCGCTCTCGTTGCCATGTTGGTATGAAGATGCCGTCTTTGTTAATGATTTTGTCATGACCATCCCCCACATATGTTTGTGCAGAACGGGCTCTTACGGGGTCAGAGGGGCTGCTTTTGTCAAGACATATGCTGGCTTTGCTGAGGCGACTACTTTCGCATGTTGGGCCGGCGTTCGGGCGATTCACCAAATATGAATACATATGATCTAGCATGAAGATTCTGATCTGCTCATAAGGACTGCGTGTTCCGAGGCATCTGCCGGGTTTGCTGATGTACCTTCGTATTTGGGGTCGACGTTGGGGGAACTCGCGGCCAGGGGCTGAGGGGCGCAGCTTGAACAGGACAACTTCCTCGAAGAAGAATTACCCGACTTCGGCGTTGGTTTATGACACCGCGGGGATCGCTCAACCTGGAACGATCGGCCGTTTCCGAAACGTCCAAATCGTTCCACATCGAACGATTCTGGGCTGCCCGCGGCGTTCAAAGTTGAACGCCGCTGGCGGGGCCGCCGCCGGTCGACACGACACGAACCTACCGTATCCACGCGATACGAATCCTTGAATGATCGTTCCATACAAAAAACATCGCCAAATATGCACGATCTGCGCATCCCTCATCTCCGCCGGACCCCCCTAGCCCACGAAAGTGGCGACATTTGCGCCCTTCGCCATTCGCAGCACCCGAGGGAGCCGCGGGGCCTCAAATGGATCTGCACTGCCCACCTCCGCCGTGCCTCCCGGGGGCCCACGAACGTGGCGACAGTTGCGCCCTTCGCAGCACCCAAGGGGGCCGCGGGGTCTCAAGTGGATCTACACGCTGCCCACACCTCCGCAGTGCCTATCAAGAGCCCCGCGAAAGTGGCGACTTTTGTGCAGCTCGCAGCCCCCGGGGGAGCCGCGAGGTCTCAAATGGATTTACGCTGCCCTCACCTCCGCCGCGCCTCCCGGCCACTCCGCGGCCTCCCAAGGATCAGCCAGGTATCGGCCTGGTCTGCGTGGCCCTCCACTCCGCTGGGCCTCCCGGCAGCCCCACGAACGTGGCGACGGCTGCGCAGTTAACCACCACAGGGAGCGGCGAGATTCCCGTCTGGGTGCGCGTGGCCTCCGATCCCGCTGGACCTCCCGCGAGCCCACGATTGAGCGACGACGGCTGCGCAGTTCGCAGCCACCCAGGGAGCAGCGAGATTCCCGTCTGGGTGCGCGTAGCCTCCGACCCCGCTGGATCTCCCAGGAGGCCACGAACGTGGCGACGGTTGCGCACTTCGCAGCAACCCAGAGAACGGCGAAATTCCCGTCTGGGTGCGCGCGGCCCCTGGCTCCGCTGGACCTCCCAGGAGCCCACGATTGAGTGGCGACGGCCGCGCAGCTCGCAGCAGCCTGGGCAGCCGCGCAGGCGCGGAGGAGTGGAGGCCGCGGCGCTCTCTCCACAAACGAGAGCCCCGCACGGGAGGCTTGGGAACGAGGTGCGAGCGTCCGGGGGCAGGAGCCAGACCTGCGAGGTGATCCGACCGAGGGCAAAACCAATGGGCACCGGTGAGTGGGCGTCTGTCAGCAACAATGAATTACACCAGAGAAAGAGCCCCAAGCAAGGGATGGTTTGAAATGGGATCGATAAAGAAATCGATAAAGAGATCGACCGGGAACCCGGGAACCCGGAACCCACCGAAATCGGACCAGAACCAATGACCAGGAACCCGGGAACCCGGAACCCGGGAACCCAGTCGGCCACCAAACTCGGTGGGACACTTTCGCCAAATCTTGCAATGTCCGCTAGGACTCCTTCTGTGTATAACACTGATTGGGGAATTTTTCTTTCGCGGTGAGAGCCCAGCACTCATTTGTTGTTGAAGAGCTGTTAGCTATCCGCTGCCCGCGTGAGACCCAACATGCATACCCCAAGCTCTCGACTCCCCGTCTACTGGCTCCTGTCGGGTTGATCCAAAAGGGGGTCCAGCGACAAGGGGGTAACGCAATAGATTTGGTGCAATCGATTTGTGGGGTTGCAATACATCTGGGGCGTGCGAAACATTCCGGGGCGCAAATGTATTGCTGGATATTCGCGCGCAATGCATTACTTGCAGCACAACGTAATACAATTCTCCAGCGCAGCACATTGGCAATACCATGCCCCAAATCTGTTGCACCACCCCCTTTCAGCTGGCCCCCCTTTTGGGCGTGCTTGAGGTCCGGGCATGTCCCCCTACAGGCGGAGCTTGGGCGACAAATCGAAAATAGTCAAACCATACCACTATACGAGGTCGAACATAATAACAACATCGTCCCCAGGGCATTCCTTAACTATGTTTGAAGATTCCTCCTGTAGAGGGACAGGCCCGACTCAAGACAAGCGCGTCGGCGGCGGACCCTGACGGGCGGGTCGGTCGGGCGGGGTCGGTCGGGCGGACCCGACGGGCGGAGCGGGCGGACGGAACATTGGAGAGGGCGACCCACGGTTTCCAAGGCAGGAGAGCGGACGGACACCAACGGGCATATGGGGAACGGCAGACCCTGATGTTAAGTCGGGCCTGTCCTCCTACAGGGGGATTTTGGAAGACAAATAAGAGATAGTCAGACAATATCCCGAAGTGGCAAACACATGCTCAAAACATCGCCCCCTGACTATATTTTTCAAACTATTTCTGAATATTCCTCCTGTACAGGGACAGGCCCAACTTAACCCTAATGGGTGGATCGGGCAGGTCGGGCCGGTCCGGCGGGCGCATTCCTACGGGCTGGTCGGGCGGGCGGTGCTTTAAAACGTGCGAGGGCTTCCAAACGATCGGCCTGGCGGACGCTAACTGACTACCTACCACGCCACCCCAACCCAACCTGAAGACCCGAATTTCGGGTTGAGGGAGTACGGGCTCCATCTGTGCTTTTCAATGTTCCCCCCCCCCTCCCCCCTGGAAATGGAAGGCTAATTAAGGCCTTCGGGTTGGGTTGGGGTGGTTTGGTGGGTGGTGACTAACGGGCGGGCCAGGCGGGCAGACCCTTACTGGCGCGCCGGGCGGTCGGGCGGGCGGAGCCTGAAAGCGCGTCTCTTCAGCAATTTGCAAGGACGTCCTGGGCGAGAGGACGCTTGCAGAGCGGCGAGAACGCGAATCCAAAACAAATGGTGCGGCAATGTCAAGCGAAAACACGGCTCTTGAACGAATTGCACAGGAGTCTCGAGCGATAGCGTCAATCCGGAATCATGCGTGAGGAATTACGGTGAGGGCATTGGATAAGGAACCCTTGGATAAGGAATCCAGCGTCTGAAAAGCCAGTGGAGCACCACTGGGCTTGGCCATGGATAGGGGAACGAATAATGGCATAAACATAAAAACTCTGAGGTCCGCGCGGATTTCGCGGATCGGCGCTATCCGCGCGGACCTCCGAGTTTTTATGTTTATGTCATTCTTCGTTCCCCTCACGGATATCACCGCCGCCCTCATCAGAGAAGGAATCCTCCAGTGTCTGGAGCCTCGTGGGCACCTTCCTCAACCACCGCCCCCACCGTACGTACCAGGCGAGAGCCGTTCTCGCTCCCGCCGGGGGCTTTTTCCAGGACAAGCGGCTATGGTTGCGAGCGTCGGCGGGTGCTTCGATGTGGGCATCCGCAGCAGTTCCTCTTCAGGGGCAGAGGCTCCACAAGTGCAGTCTGGCATCTGTCACTCCCTCAGGAGGAGGACGAGGAGGAGGACGAGGAGGAGGACGAGGAGGAGGAGGAGGAGGAAGAGGAGAAGGAGGAGGAGGCGGAGGCGGAGGCGGAGGAGGAGGAGGAGGAGGATGAGGAGGAGGAGGAGCAATTGATCTTCATGGGTGGGAGCCCTTGTTCTTAAAGAATGCGCGAGCGAGAACAGCTAGCAGCAGCAACCGGTGTAGGAATTGCCGTCTAAGGGTTCGTGGCGGTGGGACGGGCCCGCGGAGGACGAGCCGGGGGCGCACTTTGGCCCTCGCCGGCTCCTGTCGACGCGGAGGGTTCGGTGGCAACTCATCGGAACCTCCCATACCATCTTGTCGGCTCTGGCGAATCGACGCTGATCGACGCTAGTCGACGCTAACGGACGCTAAATCGGCGCTAATCGACCCTAGCCGACGCTGATTCGGCATTATCTCATCGACTCCCAAACGCTAACCGACGCTGAAGACGGAATTAACAGGGTACGCCAGGCTCCCATCATTTGCTACCGAAGAAGGGGAGCGGCTCGGCCTTGCGAAGTGTCCTTCCGCCCAGCAGAGGAGGAACGACAGGGGGGACTGTCTTGGGGGGGAGGAGCATCGACCTGGAATCGGCGATACATCGCCGATAGATCGGCGATAGGCCCCCGACAGCAAATCGCAACGCTCCTGGGCGGGGTGGCGCTATGGGGCCCCTTATCGGCGATCAATGGGCGATTGTGGGTCGCTGCGTCCCCCCCCTCTGTGCCCATCCCCCCCCCTGTCGCTGCTTGGCGGCGCGCACAAGGGGGTGGGGGGAGGGGGAAGGGCTTCTCAGAAGGAGGCTGCTTATTATAGAAGGCGCCGGCCTCACATCTGTAGAGAAGGCCCGCGCCTTCTCAGAAGCAGGGGTGCTTCTCTGAGAAGCCCTCCCCCTCCCCCCACCCCCCTCCCCAGACATGCGACGCCCTGATTTTTCCAGGACGGCGTCCCTGGAAGTCCCGACCCCTTCCCTGGGGACCGGCTTTTCGTCCCGAGTCGTGTTTTGACGGCCCCGAGGCCCGGCGAGGGCCCCCCTGGGGGCCGAACGTAGCCCCAAAACCTCCCGCCCTGATTTTGTTTGTTCAAGGACGCGATCGTGTCTGGGTCTGCGCGTGGCCGATCCTTGTCCCTGCCCGCGGGGCCCCACCCCTCGGGGGGCCAGGAGGAGGGGGAGGGGGAGGAGGAGGAGGAGGGGGAGGAGGAGGAGGAGGAGGAGGAGGAGGAGGAGGAGGAGGAGGAGGAGGAGGCCTGCTCGCGAACCGCCGGCCCCACGGCGTGCCATGGTTCCCCGAGGGCGGGGCCGGCGGAGAGCCATGCTACACGCGCCGCGCCCGGCGGGGCGGGCGGGCGGGCCGCCGCCGCGGGGCCCCGCACTGGACATTTAGGGGGCCACAGGTGAACCCTACCCCTACGGCCCTACCCCCCACGATTTCGGAGGGGAGGGTGGGGTTCACCTCGTTCGGGATCTCCCGAGCGAAGCGAACCCCAACCTCCCCCTCAGAAATCGTGGGGGGTATAGGGGCAGGGCTCGCAGGTGGCCCCCTGACACTCACGAGGCGGGCGCCCGCAGGTCGATGAGGTTTTTGGTGAGAGACCGAAGGATCGAGTGGGGGATCGACTACAGAATTGGTTTGCCCAAAATAATGATTTTCGCGTCGAAGCCACCAGGAGTACGTGGACGTGATCTTTGTAATGCTACGTATGTTTGTACATTCGACGAGCAAATCAAGCAGGGGGTTAACCAATTCCGTAGTCGATCCCCTACTCGAAAGGACTGGGTTTAGTGGGACCTGGCTTAGTGATGTGTACTGGGGGACGCCGCCCCCCCCCCCGCCCCGTTCCACTTTCTGGACCTGCCGTCACCGGAAAAAATACCAGCTACGGCAAACCTGGTGTAGTGATTCTGGCCAATTCAGGAGCTCCGGGGCCCTACCACTAACTGTTAACTGGGACCCCTTACCTGGGGTCCTGGCCATACCCGACGAAGGAGCGCGACCACAGAGCTTCACTCTGCTCGGCAGCGACCGCCGTGCGAATTCAGAGGCCGCCAGGCACAGCTGGAAGCGCTACACAAAGGCCAACTGGCGAGAAGCAGACTCGTGCAGCGAACCGTGGCCTGAAAGAGGAAGGAGCGTGCACCCGCAACTCGATGAGTGGTCCAGCGGGCTTAAAGCAATCTCAATCAGAATCGAATCGGGTAAAGTCGGATCGGATCGAGATGTGTGACGGTTCGGGCCGAATCGGCACGGAATCGGAAGCGAATCGCATCGGCTGCGCCAGGATGCGCAGCTGCGTCTTGCAGGCATCGGGCCGCATCGGACCTGAATCGGATCGAACCGGCCGAGATATCGAATCAGATCGATCGGATCGAACTGGACCTTGGCAAAGCTGTAACGGCAAGTGCTGATGCATGAGACAGCGCAGACGGCAATCTCGAGGGTCGCGGAACAGCAGCTCGCACAGCTGGCAGGATCCCAGCGCTAGGACAGCACTCGCCACGGGCGATGGATACGTGCAAACGCCTCTCGGCCGCAAGCTAGCGCGAAGAAAGCAAAGGAACTCCGCCCGCGGTGCGCTGCGCCGAGAACGCGACGAACAGCGACAGCTTGCGCTGCCCATGACCGAGCCTGCCTGAAAACGCCCGATGCAGGCGTGACGGGCATCTGCGAGAAGCGCCGCCCTTACCTCGAGCATCGCACGCGATGGGGCGGCCCGCGGGCCACGGCGCGGGAGGCGATGCCCTGCTCTGCTCGAGCCCCGTCTCCAGGCCCCCCCTGGAGGGGGTCCGAGCAGATGGGGTCGGAGGATCTCGCCGCATCGCCGATGCATCGGCGATGCATCGGCGATCCATGCATCGGACCGCATCCAGGGAGGCCTGGAGACGGGGCTCGAGCAGAGCAGTGCTCCCCGTTGTCGTTGCTGTTCTCGTTATTGCGGTATCCCTCGTCCTGCCTTCGTTCCACCTCCTGCGGTGACGCGGGAGCGAAACGGAAGCGGCCCACGAGATCCCTAAAACACAGACACACCGCTTGGCTCGAGCCCTGTCATGCGGCTCTGACGCCGCCGGCCGCGGACGGGCCGCGCAGGGGCGCGCGATGCCGGCGAGGCACCTCTGGATGCGACACGTCCAGTGCAGCGGAGGGCGCGGCTGGAGGCGTAGGCGGGGCCCGAGATGGCGAGCGGCGGGCGCGGGGCGGCCTGGCCCCCCCGCGCGGCACCTGCTGTCGAGGCGGCGTCTTCGCGGGACTCGGCGATGGGGGCTCGGTCTTCGGACGTGACGGTGCAGTGCGCGGCATCGGCGAGCCGAGCGCGCTGCCCGACAGTGGCCAAGCAGCACGGTGCAGCCGCGCAGCGAGCCCAACTTTGCACACGTCGAGCGACCACTCGGTCCCTTCAGTGCGCAGGCTCAAAACGAAACAGGTCCCCAAACAGTTCCGCTGCCCGGCAGGAGCATGCCGCCCCGAACTGCATCCTACACCACCATACATCGACGCACTTCTTTCGACCGAGTGTGCCAACATAGTGTTATATTGAAGCCTGTTGCTCGCGCTAGACATATCTCATGCATTGCCCCCCCCCCCACCCCCTGTCATCCATCATCATACGATCAAGCGGTGGCTAATTGCCACTCGCCCGAACCAATTAATCATCCGTTGCCCTGGAAACTTAAAAACTTAATGTGGTGCCTCTTCGGCGTCAGCCTGACGCTCATCGGGGGCGGCCAAGAGGGGGATGTCCAAGAGGGGGGCGCAAATCATGGCCCGCGGCATGTGCGCGGCCCACGGGGGGGGCTAGGGGGACGTAATGAAATAAGAAGAGACGCCATGAAATCTGGGAAACATCATGGCCCACGCCATGATATCCCCCCCCCCGTCATCACCCCCCTCTTGGCCGACACCGAGCTCAGTTGGTTCGTCTGACTGCCGCTCAGACGGTGAAGCCGCGGCGGCTTTCATCTCCTCTGTCGCACCTCAGGGGGAGAACGGCCTCTCTGGCGCCTTCCCCATATACCCCCGGCGGGGGGGCGGGTGAGATTAGAACCCAGACACGCTCGCGACGTAAAACCAAACAGGGAGGTTTTAGGCTACTTTCGGCTCCGGGGGGCCCTTGCCGGGCCTCGGGACTGTCAAACAACGACTCAGGACGAAACACCGATCCCGGGGAAGGGGTCGGGTCTTCCAGGGAAGCCGTCCTGAAAAAATCAGGACGTCGCATGTCTGGGAACGGATGAAATCGTGTTCTGGACAGGATTAGACAAGGCAGGGAGAAGCATCTGTGACAAAGCAGGTGAGAGGAAGGTGAACAACGCGATGGGGTCGTCCTCCCACCGTGACACGAAGAGCAACGCTCTTACCAACATTGTTGTTTATCATGTTTCTCGTCATTGCTTTCTTCGCCCTCCTCTCCTCATCCCCATCCTCCAATTTCACCCGCGTCTTCATCATCCTCCACTCCTTTCCCTCCTCCACGCTCCTTCTCACACATGGGGCTCGTGGAAAAGACAACGTTATCGCCACCATGTCCTTATCGGCGAGGGCATGCATGACCGAACAGATCGGGGCACACAGAGACGGAGGAAGACGGAACGGAACAGGCGAAGGATGGGAAGCGTATAAATGATCGAAAATCAAAGAGCACGAGGAGAAATCAATTCCTCGACAACTCCTGTCCCCCAACACCACCTCTGATGCTCAACACGAAGGCCCCCGCTCGTTCTCCCCCTCCGGGCGGGGGAAAAAAGGAATCCGCTGACGCGGACCCACCCCGAGCTCCACGCTGGCTGGCCCTGGGGGCGAGATGCTGCAGTTCAAGGGCGTTTGCTGATCGTCCTCTGAGCAAAGACCGACCGTCCCAGCATTCCGACAGGCCTACCGCGAAATTTTCTTAGAACCACAACAACGAATAAGAAAAACAATGTCCTTAGAACATGAACCCTACGTTTTGAAGCACGACAGTCTCAGCTAGAAATGTTCTAAGAACATTTTATGCAAACCGCAAGAGGTTCTCAGAACATTCTTTGGTGGGCCTCTAGGCAAGCCAGGACGTTTCGCCACTGCTGGATCCCCTGCGGTTCTTCCTGGCGTCCTTAAGGGCTGAGGTGAAGGGGGTCGGGGCAGGGACTGGCGAGAGCCAGGCGGCGGGTGCCCCCCCCAACCTCCCTGGGAAAACCAAGCGGGAACTGCCGACACCACTGCTCCCCGAACCCTCTCCTGGAATGCGACGCGACGGGCATTTTCGGGCGAACCTTCAGCGGTGGCAACGAGGCCTCCCAGAAGGCCCCCAAGAAGGGAAAATAAGAGCGAGAAGTACCCTTTCCTCCTCTGACCTCCTCCTCCTCCTCCTCCTCCTCCTCCTCCTGTTCCTCCTCCTCCTGTTCCTCCTCCTCCTCCTCCTCCTCCTCCTTCTGGAAACCCTGAACCCAGACATGATGTCATCCGCCTCGCTCTACTTCCGCCGGCTTCCACCAGCCTTCCACCGAGGAAGAGGTGACAATTCCTTCGATGCTCGAGGGCGAGGCCTCTTCTGGAATGCCGAGTGCAGATCGGCCGCAATGTTGGCTGGTGCCATGCTGCATGCTGTTGGCAAGACTGCCGAGCGTCTAGATAATGATCCGATTCCGATGGTTTGGTCCAGCTTGGTTTCACCAGCATGGGTGGAAAAGCAGGTAGACGTGGCCAACGCGGTGAAGACCATAGCACAGCATTTCTCGAAATCAAGGTCCCCAAGGGCTTTGCTGGGACTCAAACAGTTTCACCGGCCCTGTGTGGGTGTACAGCATGAGTCTCCCTGACCCTGAGGTACGTGAAGCTCTTTCACAGACTATGCGAGCATCTGCGCTTGTCTCATGGACGGAATCCGCGAATTCCTAATTTGCCAAGATCGATGCCCACTTTGCCGAAATTCCTCGCCAATACCGTCAACGGGACGACCCCAGTCGACAGGACTGGGTCAGTGCTCGCACCCTCCATCTTCTCGAACTAAATTCCTCGGGCGGAGCATCGCTCCTGGGCTCCTCTCGCAGTCCAGGCCTGCGCTTCCGTGCCGTTCCAAGGCCATTCTGGCATCTGGGGGCGACTTCGACTTCAAGCAGGGGTGGATCGGATATTCGCTGTATGCGAAGACTTCAGCGTCTGTGGGAGCTGGCGTGTGAATTCCGGGTGCGTATTGAGGTTCCCCAGGCCACTGTTACGACACATTGTTCTCCTTGGCCCTAGGCCTGGACAACACTTCCTGCCCTGGACTGGGACAACTTCTCTACACGATCGCTGCCCTGTTTGTTTCTTCTTTGTGGGTATTTGGGACGTGAATTTTCAAGGACTGGCAGTCTTTGCGAACTTCGTCTTATGGGGCATGTATTCGAGGGTATGAGCAGAAACCTGAGATTCATGTCCTTTTGGCCGAACAGCTGGTCATGATAGCTGGACAGGGCTGCCAATGTGCAGTGCACGTCTGATTCGGTGCGCGATGCATTCGTTTTGAAGCAACGGCAGCCTGCCTCTGAGCAACTTCTGCGACTTGGAACGGGTTCGTCTGAGAAGGAAAAGCGCTCAGGCGGCCCAGGTCCTGCCTCAGAGCGGCGGGCCTGCTCCTGATCTACGGCTATTCTTAGGTCGGGCCTGTCCTCCTACAGGGGTATTTTGGGCAACAAGAATAAAGAATACCCCAAACATATTCAAAGGATGTCCAACAATACTCAACAATTGTCCCCAGACTATCCTTGTACTATTTTTGAATATTCCCCCTGTAGAGGGACAGGCCCGACTTAAGGCTATTCGAAACAAATGACTTGAACACTCTTCAGAGCAGGAACTCGGCTTACGCATATCAGCGGACAGTCTGCTCGAGGTTGTCCAGGAGGCCACGGTGGCGCTGCCTAGCCTGCCTACGAATGACGCTCGTCCTCTCCCACCCCTGGCTGCCTTTGAGCAGCAACTTCTGCGAGCATCGGCCGCATGTGCAAGCTTCACTGGTGGGGTGTCGGGGGCTGTATCCTCAAGAGCGTGAACGTGCTATCAGCTGGTTCTCAAGTACAGTACACCAGAGAAAAAAACCCAATCAGTGGATGGTTTTCGGCAAAGGAGATCGACCAGGACCCCTGGAACCCAGAACCCATACCGAAATCGGCCCAGAATCAATCACCAGGAACTTGGGAACTCTTCGTGTGGCTTCTGGGCCCTCAGGTTCTGAACTCTTTGATGTGTGGAATCTGAAAGGTGGGCGGGCGGCACCTCTCCATTGCCAGCCCATGTCATGCTCTTCTGGTGCCAGGCCAGCTCGCAGAGAATGGGGTCTTCCTGTGCATATCTCTCTTTTCACTTGCGTTCTGCCTGCAGGTGTCGATATACGTGGCACGGCTGAAGCATTTTGAAGGCTAGCAGTGAGCCTCTTATAGCCGTTGATCGAATGGTCCCTCCTCCTCCCGGTCCCTCCTCCTCCCAGTCCTCCTCCTCCCCTCCCCGTCCTCTTGCACCTTCCTTCCTCCTCGTCGCCCTCACCGTCGTCAGCGTCGTCAGCGTCGTCGCCCTCGTCGCCTCCTCCTGCTGCGCTCCCGGGAGTTATCCACCTTCGCGGCCGCCGTCGGGACCCCCCTCCCTGGCGCGCGGAGCGGGCCGGTAGCGGCGCCGGAGGCGCCGCCAAGGGTGGCCCAGCGCCGATCCAAGAAATCCCCGCGGACCTCAGAAAAATTATGCTTCTGCCGAGCGATCAGGACGTGCATCAAGCCAACGCTGCAGGCTGTCCTGCGAGCGTGGCCGAAACTCTGCCGATCGATAGCGACCGCAGGGCAGCGAGAGCAAGATCCTGCGACAGCCCTGGACTCGGGCACGGAAGGGAGGAGGCAGAGGTGGAGGAAGGGCAGGGGGAAAGGAGGAGGAGGAGGAGGAGGAGGAGGAGGAGGAGAGGGAAGAGGAGGAGGAGGAGAAGGAGGAGAAGGGGGAGAGGAAGGCGAGGAAGACCGGTTTTACACCGTTGTCCGAATTCTCAACCTCTGAGTCCTCTCGTCTCGTCCTCAGTTGGCGGCGCGCACAAGGGGTCGGCGGTGGACAAGCCTCCCTTTAGCAAACCACCCTTTAGTAAAAACGGCCTGGGACCGAAACCGATGGACCTGGACCCGCCAAAGTGAATGTCGCGACGCCCTCTCGTGAGCCGAAAACTGCCAATTCGCTGGTCGACGTGTCAGGGCAGGAGTGAGCATGCTACGCATGAAATGAATTCAATGGAAATAAATCGCAGTGGATCCGTGAGTGGATCCGTGAGTGGAGATCAACCTCCGAAAGGGGGTACAGTCGGGGCGCTGAAAGAAGGAACGCCAAATAAAGAACGAAGCCCCTCATTTGACCCCAAACCCGCCTGCGTGGACGAGGAACGCTGGAGCAATAGCCATGGACGGACCTACTAAATGTAAGGAGCGTCGAGCCCCTCCCCAACCCGAAGGTTCCTTATTTCAGCGTCTTGGCTGTAGGGAGAGGGGGGAAGGCTTCTTAGAAACACCCTGCCTCTTAGAAGGCGCCGGCCCGACACCTGCAGAGAAGGCCCGCGCCTTCTAAGAACCAGGGGTGCTTCTGAGAAACCTTCCCCCCTCCCTCCTCCTCCTCCTCCTCCTCCTCCTCCTCCTCCTCCTCCTCCTCCTCCTTCCTAACCCCCCCTCTGCGCGTGGCCGACTCAGGGCCCCATCCCTCAGGGTCAGGTCGGGCATGTCCCCCTCCAGGCAGCGTCTGGAGGACGAATAAGAAATAGCCAGACACAAATCTCAGACATAGTCCAAAATTGATCGAAAGATCGTCCCCAGAACACTTTTTTGACTATTTCTGAACATGCCTCCTGTAATTAGGTGGACAGGCCCGACTTAACCTCGGGGCCCCATCTCTGAACCACCGATCCTCCTCTTGAGCAGTGGCCGACCGTCCTGGCATTCCTATACGCCTACCACGACATGTTCTTAGAAGCCAGAAGTCTTGGGCAAGATCTAACGGGCCTGATCGGGCCGCGGAATCCTTTGACATTCGCATGGCCTGGCCCCGCCACAGAGGCCCCTTGTCACGTTGTTCTCGGCATCATCACCACCACCATCACCATCATTATCACATCACCACAACCATCGTCATCATCTTCTTCACCATTCACTATATACATATACATATACATATGTATACATATACATTTACACTTGCATTGGTTGTACTATATATACATATACGTATATGTATACATATATACATGGGTTGTAGTATTCACATGTACATTTATATACACGTGCATAAACACAAAGCACAAATAACCACGAACAACCACAACAACAAAACAAATTTCAACAACATCAACGCCCACTATAAGTACAACAACAACGACGCGTGCGGTGCCGTGCCGTGCCGTGCCAAAGTGGGGAGAAGCATTCAGACGCCGCGTGGCCCCGAGCGGGTCGGCGGAAAATATTGTCAGGCGGTTCTCTGGTGCTGACCAATGTTTGGTGGTCTACCCCTCTCCGTATGCCTTTCGGGTTCGAGCCCTGCGGGCTTTTACGAGAAAGTTGTGCGTACGCGCCCAGACTTTTGCATGCCTCCACCGAACCCAGAAGTTTTGCTCGAGAGCTTCATAAATGTCAGCAAAGAAAAAGGAATCGCTGGTCAGATCGCTGCTTCAGGTTCTGTGAAGATCACTGATGTTGCGAACGTGATGTTGCCTTCGATCGATGCGGATGGCGTTACCTCGGCTAGTCTGAAAAGAAGCATGGTGAGATTGCTGAAGCATCCAGCCACGGAGGCAAACTGCCTTTTCGACGCGAACTCGGCCCACGTATCCTTACTCCCTATATTGTGGAAAAATTGCACGTTCGCGGAGTTCACGGATGGTCATCTGGAAACCTTTCTCCAATCATTGGACGTAGAGAAGCATGTAAAGAAGAGGCAGTTGGCTATGCCAATAACTTCAATTGACATGACGCGGCGTGATGCCAGCGCCATCTTACCACTACAAATCAGTTATTCCCCCTCTGGTGCGATCCAAGATCGGGCCCCAGCTCCCATCATCGACGTTGACGCTGCCTCAGAAATTCAAATTGCGCCGTACAGCACTTGCAGTCACGAGGAGTTGCTCAGCGTCGTTGTTGATCGGGACAATGCGGTTCAGCTGCTGCGGAACGATCTAGAGGCATCGAAGAAGACCAGTGATCATTACCAGAAGCGTCGCGCGCAGCTAGTGGAGACGGTCAAACAAAAAGATAAAGACATGGAATATTTCAAACAGCTGGTGGAGTACAGGCCAGGTCGCAATATCTCTAACATTGGCGGGTATATGTTGGCGTCGGCCCGAAATCGCGGGCATCTCGGGGCTGGCCTGACGGCTGCCCTGGTAGCTGGTGGGGAGCACCAGGGAAACCTTACTCACAATTCAAAGAAGACGGTGGTCAATTTCGAACACAGAGCAGCTATGGCCAAAATAATCCGCAGCAAAGATTTCTCCAGAGCAGTGGACAAGAATATTCCTGACTACGTGGCGCACGGGGTTGACTTGGTGGAATTCTACACGATGGAGTTCTTCTGCTACAAAGGCGATGGCACGAAGCAAGAGGTGCTTGATAAACACAAGCTCCACGTGAGCACGCTGACGTCAGTCACAATCAACAATGCGGACGTTAAGGATGCCATTCGGGCAAAAAGCTGATACCGACCGTATGCCTGAACAAGTGGAGCATATTTTCGATGTCGGCTCGCTGTGCGTCAAATCTATAAGTGCGGCTTGCGATTTACAGATCGTTCGTTTCGGAAAGGGTGCCGAAACTTATGCCATCATCGAGGCGCAGTTCGCTTCAGTCGGTTGCCCCCACTTCTATTGGAGAGCCTTGCAGGCAAAGAAAGAGAGAGACTTTGGCCAGCCACCAAAGATTTCGATGTATGCCTTTGGACTCGATCAAGGAAGTGACAACAAAGGATTCATCAACAGGGCGTTGACTTGCGTCAAGGACGCGGACTACGTGATGATATGTACGTGCTGGTGCCTCTTCCATCAACTGCACCTCATAGTGAAAGTTGTCTTGGCTGCGTTGGACGAGTGGCTTCACGCAGAGGAGTTTCCCGTTTCATATTTCTCGGGTGTGGCTACCCCAACAAATCTTTGGCGGGGTTCAGGGGCAGCTGAGAAGATCAGGGGTGAGGCTGAGGCGATATGCGGTGCGGAGGCGGCCAACTGCATGGACAAGGCCCCGCCCAGAGCTCTGCGAGGCAGATGGGGCGCGATCGACGCCGTCGAGAAGGTGCCGGTCAAAGCCATCACGTGGTTAGCGGCTGTTATAATTTCAGTTTTCAGGGGCAACAAGAAGACCAAGATATCGAAAGTGGGGGCGGCCGAGGATAAGGAGTACCAAGAGAATCAGACAAGGTACAAGAAAAATGTAGTGACGCTGATGGGAATGCCTTTATTCTTGGCCATGGTCGTCGCGTCATACATCGCGAAGCGCGTCCTGGCGAGAGCTTTGAACTGGGGGCAAAAGGTAACGAAGGAATACAACTTTGTAGTCAAACAAGCACGCGCAGATTATGATACATACCTTGGTCCCACGCCTCTTTCGGTCTTCCTCACCAAGAAGGTTTACGAATGGTACAAGGACCTATCCGATCAATTGGCAGACGAAACGATCGACGATCCCAATATTTGGGGGCCTGTATGGAAGTTGGTTCCTGAGCAAGACTATTCGAAAATCCGTGGCCTCATCATTTCACTGACCATCAAGATCGCTGCGCACTGGAAGCTCCGCTTCTTAGACACGGCTGAAGATTGGCCATGGCCATTATTGAAGATGTTGGAGTCGAAACCTGATGAGGATTGCCATCAGCGCCGAAATGTCGCTGGGCGGCTTCTCAACACTGACGACTGCTGCCTGACGCGTAGGTACTCCGACATCACTTTGAAAGCGAAGCGTTTGTTCAAGGACCAGTTCGAAATAGCACGTGAGTCTGGAACGTGCCCATATCTATTGCACGCGTTTCTCTTGGGCTGGCGATCCCAGCGCAGCTTCGACACACAGGACGCGGAGGGCATGAACAGCGTAGTTCAAGAGATGTCTCGGAGAGCGAGTCATTTAGATTTGGCATTGGCGCCAGCTCGGGCGATGATCAAGAAGGGCGACCCCTTGGAGGCCCGCGATTGCGCGGCGATCCACCAGGTAGTGATGCAGGAGCTGACATCCGAAACGAATGCATCCAGGTTTACACAAGTGCCTTCATCTTCAACTTTCGTGCCACAAGAATCTACTTTCAAACTGCACGAGGTGACCGACGCCTTCAAAAGAGCTCTTGGCTTCGTGAGTAAATCTCGGCAAGTGCTGGTTGATCCCTGCGTGCAGACCGTCTGGACCTTCCATCGTCATAATGAAGATGACTGTCGGATGGGCTTCGTGGTAGCCTGCACATGCACCTACATGATATACGCGGCCATGGGGTACGTGCTGAAGGAGGGCGTTTTCAAGCTTGTCAGGCCGTTCGCCATCGAGACCATAGTGGGCTTGCTCAGTCGGCTTATCGAGGAGCGTCTGGCCAAATCCTCCCCCCTCCCTTCTCCTCCCTCTTCCCTCCGGTTCTCCGGGGAGAAAGAGGGGTCCTGCTCCTCCTTCTCCTCCTCCTCTCCTTCCTCCTCCTCCCTCCTCCTTCTTCTCCTCCTCCTCCTCTACTTACTGGGAGGCAGGGTATTTCCCCAATCCAGAGTTTTCAGAAAGAAACTTTAACCCCGTCCTGTCTTGGGTGCTTGTGGCCCGGGCCTTCCTTCCGCTCCCCAGGATAAGATTGCTGCGAAAGAGTTCACTGTGTACTCGCGCGCGGCTACGCGGGCGACGCTGGACACGGCAGTGCTCGACTACGAGAACGGCAAGGCCAAGGGGGCCAAGTGGGTCAAGCCGAAACCGAAAAAGAAAAAAGACTCCGATGCAGCGGGCGGTGCAGGCGGCGCTGCTGGAGATGGTGGAGATGAAGATGGCGCAGACGGCGCCGCACCAGATGCTGAAGCTGAAGATGGCGACGCAGACGGCGGCGACTTGGACAAGGCAATGGAGGACATCATGGACATGATGATGTTTGGTGGTGGTGGAGAGGATTCAGACTCAGATCATGGTGATTCCGAAGCAGGCGACGGAGGAGACGATGACGTTCAGCCCGATGCTGACGACGCCGTGATATGTGTGGACGGCCCGTGGCACCCTGAGGTCGAGCCAGATCCCGCAGCAGATGATCCCGCACCGCCATCACCACCAGTATACTCTTCAGATGGTCAGCCAGCCCATGATGAGCTTCACGCTGACATCAAACTCACAATCGACAATTGTCGTGGTGCAGTCGAAGATGCACAAGCTCAGGCTGATGCGGTGAGGCACCACCCACTTGTGCAGAACAATATCTCACTCGTGCAGCTCGACGGTGCTAGCATTTTCGTGAGGTGGACCAATGTTGTTACGAGGGAGTGCAGGCAGGTGAGCCTCGACTCCAAGGACCGCATCATATACACGATTCCTTTCATGGTCCCAGTGATCAAGATCCCTGTTGATTCGCCTGTCCTGGTGGTGGACGCTGGGGCCACCATGTTCAAGGTCACTGCAGCACTTAGGCCATGCATGCCAGCTTGGTGTTTGTTGTTGCAGAAGCTCTCAGAAGCCAGAGTGGTCAGGGGGGCAGTGGATGATGTAACACCTTGCACCTTGTGCCAGGCACGCGCGAGGCACCTCTTGGCCCCGACAGGTGGGATCGACCAGAAATTCCGTTGCATTGTGCGTGCCTCCATTTGGCACGACGCGTGCGCCACTGTCACGCACTCCTCGATGGAGCTATCCGAGCGCATCGACTGGCAGAATTTCGCGCGTCCCTTTTGTATGCACGAGGAAGAGTAGACCAGTGTCTTGGAGAAACACTAATTAGGGTACATATACATGTATACTCCAACAAAAGCGATGGGGATAAGGGGGAGTACGAGGAGGCACATGTATGACAGACACTGCGTCGCTACATCATCTGCCTGCGCTGTTTAAGAACGGTCGGCACGCGTGCGACGTGCCTCATCCCCCTTCCCCCCTCCTCAGGACTCCTCATCCCTTCCTCCCTCTCATCTTCTCACCCTCATCATCTTCCTCGCCCTCTGACTCGCGAAGCACTGCAGTCCCCCGCGGGCATTGGCGCGCGGACGCGAGGCTGCTAACTCGCCCCCTCGGTACCCGAGAGTCGGCCCGAGAGTGTGCCGCAGATGGGCCAAAGCGAAAAAGCTCGAGGCTTCCACCTCCTGCTCCTGGCTTCTGGGGCCCTCGCTCTGCTCTCGGGGCAAAACGAAACGCGAGCGCCCCAGCGAGAGAGATGGGGGGAAACAGAAGCAAAAAGAAGGAGGGGCGCAAACAGTGCATGTTAGCTAGCAGCAATGGCCCGCACTTCGCCAGGCGAGCGCCCCCGACAGGGCCGACCTTGACATCCGATGTCGCGGCGGCGGCCTCCCTGGTCAAGAGAGGCCTGCCAGGGGCCAACCTTGACATCTTATGTCAAAGGAGAGGCCTCCGAGGGGGCCGACCTTGACATTCTGTGTCTACGGCGGGTGCCTCCCCAAGGGCCTATCTTGACATCTTATGTCAAAGCAGGCGGCCTCGCACGGGCCCACCTTGGCATCCTATGTTGAAGCACGCGGCCTACCCTGACATATTATGTGAAATCGCGCGGCCCCCGAAGGGGCCGACCTTGACATCTTATGTCAAAGCACGCGGCCTCCGAGGGGCCAGCCTCGACATCTTATGTCAATGGGGTGGGGGCGAAGGGCCGACCTTGACATCCTATGTCAAAGGCGGTGCCCTTCCCACGAGGCTACCTTGACATCCTATGTCTAACGAAGGGCCTGGGGCCTCCCAAGGCCCGCCTTGGCGCCCTGTGTCCAGGGTGGGGAGGGGGGGGGGGGGGGGGGGGGGGGGGGGGGGGGGGCAAGCGTGCCTTGGGCCCTCGGCCAAGGACCTCATCCACCGAGGGGGGGGGGGGGGCTGGAAGGGCGTCAACCACTGAGGGGGGGGGGGGGGGGGGGGGGGGGGGGAGAGGGGGGGGGGGCGGGGTGTGCGCGCGGGGGGGGGGGGGGGGGGGAGGGGGGGGGGGGAGGGGGGGGGGGGGGAATACGTGCAACGCTGTTGCCGCTCCCAAGGACGGGACGGGGCGCTGCGCTGCATATGGGGGGGGGGGGGGGGGGGAGGGGGGGGGGGTCAATGCGTGCCTGGGCCCTCGGCCAAGGACCTCATCCACCGGGGGGGGGGGGGGGGGGGGGGGGGGGGGGGGAGGGGGGGAGGGGCGTCAACCGCTGAGGGGGGAGGGGGGGGGGGGGGGGGGGTGAGAGGGGGGGGGGGGGAGGGAGGTGGTGGTGGTGGTGGTGGTGGGGGTGGGGGTGGGGGTGGGGTGGGGTGGGGGTGGGGGTGTGGGGGGGTGGGGGGGGGGGGGTGTGGGGGTGGGGGGGGGGTGGTGGTGGGGGGGGGGGGGGGGGGGGGGGGGGGGGGGGGGGGGGGGGGGGGGGGGGGGTGGGGGGGGGGGGGGGGGGGGTACACGTGCAAACGCTGTGCGTGTCCCAAGGGCGGGACGGGGCGCTGCACCCATAGGGGGGGGGTGGGGGGGGGGGGGAGGGGGGGGGGGGTAGCGCGCGTGCCGCCCTACCTGTTGCGGGTTTCGGTTGTGTCGGAAATGTGCCATGGGGCGGAGGAAGGCAAAGGAGGAAGGAGGAAGGATGGAGGAGGAAGGAGGGAGGAGGGAGGAGCGAGGAAGGATGAGGACTGACAGAGGGCCCTGCATCCTTGCATAGCGTCGGCGAGGCCAGCGTCAGTTCAGGCCAGCAACCCAGCAAGAAAAACACACACACACACACACACACACCTCTGTGCCCTAGCCGTTACGGCTCGAACGATGGCGGGAGTCTGTTTCAACTAGTGCCACCAACGCCTGGCAGCGCCCAGCGGTGCTAGCAGGCGGCATGGCCGATCTGCAGTTGGTCCCGTTCGGTGCTCCGAAGGCCGACGGCGCGACCCGTCACCCTCTCTTGGCTGATACGGCCGAACCCCCGTTCGATATCTGGATGGACAAGTACGACCATATCCATGATCGCTTTGGCCACGATACGCCAGAAGAAAAGTTGTTCGAGTTGTACAACAAATTCTGGGCCTTGCCAGATAAGTCAATCGCCCTCCTTGATGCTAGCGGGAAGAAGCTCATCATTCGGCACCCCCTGAACGATCGCGGAGACTACGGGCCCCGCGTAGGTCTGATGAAGTCAATCCAGTCCCTGGGCCTCTTGCTGAATACTCGGTCTCCTCCCTTTTTGGTGGAGGCGGTTCCAGATCAGCAGTATCTCTGCCTCCATTGGGTCACCACCATCGAGGCGACGTACATGGCCCACGAGACTAACCCTCAGAATCGATTGGTGGCGCACGCCGTTGCTGCGGGGCTACCTCGCTGCAAGATATACCACCCGAAGCTGCCGACGGACGGCGCCAAGTTCCTCAAGGAGTACGGCAACAAGGGGAACGACCACAGCACCAAGAAGACGATCATGGAATGCTACCGCGAGGCCCCAAGGATCGAGAAGGCATGGGAGAGGCGCAAGAAAGACATGCAGTGGGCGATCGCCTCCCTCACCCACGCCGTGCACGAAGAGAAGAAACGCGAGTTTGCTTGCTCGATCTTACCTGGCCGCTTCGATCGGCCTCGGCATTTCGAGGTGCGCCTGCACGTCACCAAGGAGTCCGCGAAGGTGTCCATCCTCGAGGGCCCTTATAAGGGTCTTTCTTGCTGGCAGGCTCTTGAGAAGGCCGTGAATGCCTACTGCGACTTGTCTCATCCAGCTGCCTGCTCGTTCTCGCAGATCTTCTTCAACATGTACCACATCTTTCGCAGGCTGAGGGCCGAGCACGCTGATTACTTCGCCGACGTGTGCCTCCTGGCCTTACCAGTGGCAGTGCCGCTGGGGAAGTGCGTGATCATGCCGCATGGCTTGGGTGCAGTCGCAGTGCCGAAGTTGACCGAAAGCTCCATCGACGCGCTCCTCGTGGAGATGCAGGACAGCAAGGCCATCGAAGATGCGGTCGTTGCCGCAGCTGCGCAAGAGAAGGCTAGTGCGAAGCCTCTGCCGAAGCGGCGGCCCAGTCGGCAAAGAATGAGGTGCAGCTTGCCACCGAGAAGGAAAAGCAGACCAAGAAGGCAAACAAAGACGCTGAGAAGAAGGAACAGAAGGCCAAGCAGCAGGAGCAGAAGAAACATGTCAAATCTATGGAAAGCCAGCCGCACCTCAGCGCAGACGATGGCAACAAAGACTTCCTGGGCGTGCTCAAGCAGACGATCAACTACATGAAGAAGGCCGACGCCTCGCAGGTGGAGCTCATCGAGTCCTTTCGCTACGCCGCCTTGGTTGGCGCCCTGGGCGAGAAGGTCTCGGTCGTCGTCGCGGGGTCGGTCAAGGAGATCAAGGGGTATTCTAAGTTAACGAAGGTCTTCAAGACGCAGATGTACAAGACGGCCGCCCTTGCCCCGAGGGTTTCCGATCCAGACTTCCTGGCTGATCAGGTCGACGCGATCGTCGGTGGAGGCTCGGCGTCGAGTGCGAGTGTGGATGTCAACGCCGTCGCCTTGAAGTTGAAGGAGAAACTCCAGGAGGGGGCTTCGTCTATGGATGCGCTGGTGACGTTCGTGAAGGTTGGCGCGCCAGGGTTGCGATTTCCTCACCGGAGCGATTTTTCGGGGCAGCGAGTGCGACGACATTTTTTTTTGAGCCCTCGGGGGCCGGGCTAGGGGGAGGAGGCTGGGTCCAGCCAGGCTTTTTTCTCAAGCACCTTAAGAAAGTCGAATGTCGCGCACCTGCTGGTTCGAAACATCATGGGGATGAACTCGCTTGAAGGGGGACCCACTGGACAAGCCCATGATCACAAGTCCGTTGGCGCCCCATTCCATCAACGGCGTCATGATGTGCCTCATGCACATGCTCGTCGAGAAGGGCGGGGCGTTCTTGAACGTCGGCGAGGCTCTGAGGCAGTTGGTCGACGGAGCGACCAATTACATCAACGCCTCAGTGCCGATGTCATGGGATGTCTTAGCGAGTACGCTCAAGGAGATCGAGGACGCCAGCTCTGAGTGCCGTTCGAAGATCATGGAGGGATGCACGGCGGAGCTCAAGGAGGCGTTGTCCCTGAAGATCAACCCGACGGTCATGCGGACCCTTCGCCACCGTCTGCTGGTGCACATTTTGAGCTCGGTGGCGCCCATGAACACGAAGATCCGTGATGGCCCCAACGTCGTCGATCGGCCGTGCGCGCCGCCGTTGATGGTCAACGTTCTGAAGACTTTGACGAATGCGTATCCCAACGAGACGACGGCATCATCTACGTTGCCCCTGGCAGTGTTGGAGGACCAGTTGCGCATGGGCTTCTCAGACATTGCCTTTCTCATCGCGGACAAGATCATCGAGTTCACGAGCTTTTGCGAGAAGAATGATGGAGCGCGGTTTGCCAACAGGAGGAACCAAGTGCAGCATACCTTACAAGTTTATTCTGCCCAGCAGATGAATGAGTTCGTGAAGACCGAGGGGCTGAAGGGCGTGAAGGTGATTGCCAGGGGTACCGAGATCTTACCGACGAAGAAGCTGGAGGCAGTCGCGGACATCATGGACAAGTTCGACAAAAAGCACAGCGATCTGAATAAGGCGAGGGCGATCTTGGATGATACTTGGGACGCCATCGTCGACTCTATCTACACGGACATCAGGGGTGCTACGTTCGACGAGATTGTTGCGGCTGCGGCGCAGGGTACTCAGGGTACTCTGGTTGGTACTGCAGACAAAACGGCGGAGGGCCAGGTGGTGGAGGCCAAGGGTGATGACAACAAAAACGGCGGTAAGCTTGAGCTGAGGGCCTGGTTGGAGCAGACTGTGGCCACCGAGGGCGGGATCGATTCGGCGGACTCTTCGGTGCTCACTCGTGAGATCCAAGCTCACTTGCAGATGGAGTTTTCCAAGATCCCGCGGAAAGCGTACGTGGCGAAGGACGGTGACAACAACCCAGCGGGCTTCTTGCACATCACTACGACGGAGGCTACGAAGAGCGGCAAGACAAAGGGCATAGTCGAGATGGCCAGCATGCAGGCGCTGAAGACCAACTTACCATTCTGGGGCCGAGTCGTGAGTGCGACTGCGGCGGCGAACCTTTCCAAGAACAGTTGCCTGCCGCTTGGTGACGCGGGGCTTGGGGCCCGCTCTTTACTTGGACGGGACAGCGGTGCAGAACACGAAGAAGAGCGATGCTTGCATCGCGTGGATGGTGCCCGTTTTGCTGCAGTCCAAACCTAAGGATGACGAGGATGGCCCACCTTCTGCGAAGAAGTCTCGGAAGACCACGAAGGAGCCGCCGAGAGCGACCCACAAGGTGTTCTTCGATGAGAAGATCGAGATCACGATCGAGGGTAAGACGTACAAGTACGACATGCCCATCCTGAGGCACGTCGCTGAGGCCGTGGAGGCCCGATGCGTCTTCTCTCTTTCACTCCATTCCTCTTTCTCTCCCACCTCCTCCTCTTTCTCTCCTTCACCTTTATCATCTAAGTACCTTCCTCTTTATCATTTAAGTTTCTTCGTCTTTATCTTCCAATCATAGCTCTCACGATCTCCCTCGTCCTTCTTCTCTCTGGAGGCCAGGGGAGGGAGGAGGAAGGAAGACGAGGAGGAGGAGGAGGAGGAAGAGGGCAAAGAGGAGGACGAAGAGGAAGGATGAGTAAGACGAGGAAGAACATGATGAGGATGAGGATGTGCCCCCCGCCCGCCCGAGGGTGAACAGCAGAAGATCTTCAGGGCTCCCGTGGATTGCGAGCTGAACGGCAACGCCCGCGATGGGGCGGGGGTCAAGGCGGGTTTTGTGCACCTGTGAGGAGTCTGTGAGGAGGCACAGGTGTTCGGTCGAGCGGGGGAGCGCGCGAGCGTGCGAGCAGGCGAGCGCCTCGAAGAGAGATCGGAGGAACGGTTGCCCCCCAACCTGGCAGGGTGGAAAAAACAACGCTGTGTAAATATATGTAAGTGTATGCTGATTCATATGTAAATGCGTATGCGAGTAGATGTGTGTATATGTATCATGTGGATGTACGTAGTAATGTATATGTAACCATGCGTGTAGACACATATGTAAGTTCATGTGTGAATCGATGTGTAAAGGTTTTTACGGATGTACATGTGTGCAAGTACAAGTTCGTGTGTTGATATGTGATGATGATGATGTGGTGGTGATGATGTAATTGATGGGTGAGGATCAGAAATTTGGTTGCCGTGGGCTCAAGGTTACCACCGATTTTGCTATTCAAGTAAAATGGTAGCGGATGCTAGAAACGAAAACGTTTTGAAAAAGTGATCCAAATCGCGCCCGTTGGCCCTCTGAAACCGAGGTGGATAATGCCCGCGGCGCCCCGTGTCAATGCCCCCAGACCCTCCAATGTCAATGATTCCCGCGGCGCAAGTTCAGACGTTCGCGCTTGCCCACAGAAGTCTTCTAATAACAATTGCAATGTTCTTATAACATAAACCAGATGTGTTAAAGCAAGACAGTCCCGGTCAGAAATGTTCTAAGAACATTTCCACAACAGGTTCTTAAAACATTGTTTGGTAGGCCGATGGGCGAGCCAAGACGCTTCGCCACTGTTTGATCCTCGCCGCCGCCGCCGGTGGGGCGCGTGCCAGCCGCACGCGACGACCGGGAGGCGCCTCCGGCCTGGCCCCCGCCGAGCTTCGCGAAGCCCTCGGGCTGCCCGGCGAGGTCCGCCGCCACGGGCCGCCTCGGGCTCGCCAGTGCGGGGGGGGGCGGCGAGGACGGCGTAGAAGATTGGGAGAAGAAAACACGCCACAAGCATACACGTCGTTAATTTTTCAATCGCGCTCACTTCTAATTGTGCTCGTTTTTAATTGTGCTCGTTTTTAGCTGTTCCTGGCCCCCTGGTGGCCAGGAAGAGGCCCATAATAGAGCAATCAGAAATGAAAGGGCCGTAGCCCCCAAAAAATCAAAGCACTTTCGAAGACTTCGAAATGAACCATATGTAAACTTTTGGCGCTCCGCGCGGATTTCTTGGATCTGCGCTCTGGAACCCCTCCCATGGCGCGCGGGGCGCGC
This sequence comes from Prorocentrum cordatum, assembly GCA_963575745.1. Classification (NCBI taxonomy): domain Eukaryota; class Dinophyceae; order Prorocentrales; family Prorocentraceae; genus Prorocentrum; species Prorocentrum cordatum. Next base: position 139,332 of record CAUYUJ010003958.1, read on the forward strand.
CGAGGGCGGCGCCGGAGACGCCGCCGGAGGGCCCCAGCGCAGATCCGAGAACTCCGCGCGGAGCGCCAGAAGTGTATGTTTAATTACGCCATCTTTCGAAGAAGAAACAGTTTCTTCTTCGAAAGATGGCGATCTGATCCCATCGGCGACGACAGCGGCGACGGGGGGTGGTTGGGGCAGATCTTCCCGAGCGTTAAGTCGGGCCTGTCCCTCTACAGGGGGAATACTCAAAAATAGTTAAAACATAGTCTGGGCACAACTTTTCCCAACCATCCTGTGGTGTTGAGTCATCGTTTTGAAGAGACAACGCCCCGCGTTCACTCCTCCTCCCGCTGACCACTCCCCCTCCTCCCTCCTCCCCCTCCTTTCCTCTGCTCTCGGCACACCCCTCACACGCTTCGTAGCCCCATAGGGAGCTCCACCGAAGGTCCCAGTGAGGGGGGGCGCATGCGGTTCCCACACCCAGGGCAGCGTTTCGTGGCCCCATGGGGAGTTCCACCGAAGGTTCCAGTGAGGGGGGGCGCATGCGGTTCCCACACCCAGGACTGTGTTTCGTGGGCCCATAGGGAGCTCCATCGAAGGTCCCAGTGAGGGGGGGCGCTTGCGTCTCCCACGGCCAGGGCAGCGCTTCGTGGCCCCATAGGGAGCTCCACCGAAGGTCCCAGTGAGGGGGGGCGCATGCGGTTCCCACACCGAGGGCAGCGTTTCGTGGCCCCATAGGGAGCTCCACCGAAGGTCCCAGGGAGGGGGGGCGCATGCGGTTCCCACACCCAGGGCAGCGTTTCGTGGCCCCATAGGGAGCTCCACCGAAGGTCCCAGTGGGGGGGGGGGCGCATGCGGTTCCCACGCACAGGGCAGCGTTTCGTGGCCCTATAGGGAGCTCCACCGAAGGTCCCAGTGAGGGGGGGCGCATGCAGTTCCCACACCCAGGGCAGCGTTTCGTGGCCCCATAGGGAGTTCCACCGAAGGTTCCAGAGAGGGGGGGCGCATGCGGTTCCCACACCCAGGACTGTGTTTCGTGGGCCCATAGGGAGCTCCATCGAAGGTCCCAGTGAGGGGGGGCGCTTGCGTCTCCCACGGCCGGGGCAGCGTTTCGTGGCCCTATAGGGAGCTCCACCGAAGGTCCCAGTGAGGGGGGGCGCATGCGGTTCCCACACCCAGGGCAGCGTTTCGTGGCCCCATAAGGAGCTCCACCGAAGGTCCCACGGAATGGGGGCGCATGCGGTTCCCACACCCAGGGCAACGTTTCGTGTCCCCATAGTGAGCTCCACCGAAGGTCCCAGGGAATGGGGGCGCATGCGGTTCCCACACCCAGGGCAGCGTCTCGTGGCCCCACAGGGAGCTCCACCGAAGGCACCAGTGGGGGTGTTCGCATGCGTATCCCCTGCCCAGGACAGCGCTTCGTGGCCCCATAGGGAGCTCCACCGAAGACCCCAATCGGGGCGTTCGCATGCGATTTTTTCACCCAGGACAGCGCTACGTGGCCCCATAGGGAGCTCCACCGAAGGCGCCAGAGGCGCAGTTCGCATGCGTCTCCCCCGCCCATGACAGCGCTTCGTGGCCCCATAAGGAGCTCCAGCGAAGGTCCCAATGGCGCAGCTCGCATGCGTCTCCCTCGCCCAGGGCAGCGCTTCGTGGCCCCATAGGGAGCTACACCGAAGGCCCCAGCGGCGGTGTCCACATGCGTCCGCGCCACCAATTTCGGCGCACCCCTCACAAGTTTCGTGGCCCCATAGGAACTCCACCGAAACCGGCACCCACAATGCGGTACTCGCAACTGCACATGGCTGGGTCCTTCGTCAGGCAAATTTCTTTTTTCCCAACCCTCCTGCGTTGGGTACTCGTTTTGAATAGAGCACTGTGGTCTCCACCTTCCTCCTCCCGCCTCCCGCCTCCTCCCGCCTCCTCCTCATCCCTGGTGGGGCTGCGATCTGTGAAACTGTCGCCACTTTCGAAGGCTGCTGGGGGGGGCCCAGCGGAGTGACGCTCTACGGGGACTCAGATTAGACCTCGCCATCCCTGGGGGGCTGCGATCTGTAAAACTTTTGCCACTTTCGAGGACTGCTGGCGGGCCCAGCACAGTGGGTGCACACGGCGGACCCAAATTGGACTTCGCCATCCCTGGGGGGCTGCGATCTGCGAAACTGTCGCCACTTTCGAGGGCTGCTGGGGGGCCCAGCACAATGAGTACCCACGGCGGACTCAAATGGGACCTCGTCACCCCTGGGGGGCTGCGATCTGTGAAGCGGTCGCCACTTTCGAGGGCTGCTGGGGGCCCAGCGGAGTGACGCCCTACGGGGACTCAGATTAGACCTCGCCATCCCTGGGGGGCTGCGATCTGCGAAAGTGTCGCCACTTTCGAGGGCTGCTGGGGGGCCCAGCGGAGTGACGCCCTTCGGGAATTCAGATTAGACTTCGCCATCCCTGGGGGGCTGCGATCCGTGAAACTGTCGCCACTTTCGAGGGCTGCTGGGGGGGCCAGCGGAGTGGCGTCATACGGGGATTCATATTAGATCTCGCCATCCCTGGGGGGCTGCGATCTGCGAAAGTGTCGCCACGTTCGAAGGCTGCTGGGGAGCCCAGCACAGTCTGCACCCGCGGTGGACTCAAATGGGGCCTTGCCATCCCTGGGGGGCTGCGATCTGCGAAACTGTCGCCACTTTCGAGGACTGCTGGCGGGCCCAGCACAGTGGGTGCACACGGCGGACCCAAATTGGACTTCGCCATCCCTGGGGGGCGGCGATCTGCGAAACTGTCGCCACTTTCGAGGCCTGCTGGCGGGGCTCAGCACAGTCTGCACCCGCGGCAGATTCAAATGTGACCTCGCCATCCCTGGGGGGCTGCGATCTGTGAAACTATCGCCACTTTCGAGGCCTGCCCAGCACAGTCTGCACCCGCGGCGGATTCAAATGTGACCTCGCCATCCCTGGGGGGCTGCGATCTGCGAAGCTGTCGCCGCTTTCGGGGCCTGCTGGGGGGCCCAGCACAGTCTGCAACCGCTGCGGATTCCAATGGGACCTCGCAATCCCTGGGGGGCTGCGATCTGCGAAACTGTCGCCAGTTTCGACGCCTGCTGGGGGGCCCAGCACAGTCTGCACCCGCGGCGGACTCAAATTAGACCTCGCCATCCCTGGGGGGCTGCGATCTGTGAAACTGTCGCCACGTTCGAGGCCTGCTGGGGGGCCCAGCACAGGCTGCACCCGCGGCGGATTCAAATGTGACCTCGCCATCCCTGGGGGGCTGCGTTCTGCGAAACTGTCGCCACTTTCGGGGCCTGCTGGGGGGCCCAGCACAGTCTGCAACCGCGGCAGACTCAAATGTGACCTCGCCATCCCTGGGGGGCTGCGATCTGCGAAACAGTCGCCGCTTTCGGGGCCTGCTGGGGGGCGCAGCGCAGTCTGCACCCGCGGCGGATTCAAATGAGACCTCGCCATCCATGGGGGGCTGCGATCTTTGAAACTGTCGCCACTTTCGAGGGCTGCTGGGGGGCCCAGCACAATGGGTACCCACGGCTGACTCAAATGTGACCTCGCCATCCCAGCACAGTCTGCACCCGCGGCGCACTCAAATGAGACCTCGCCATACCTGGGGGGCTGCGATCTGTGAAACTGTCGCCACTTTCGAGGGCTGCTGGGGGGCCCAGCACAGTCTGCACCCACGGCGGATTCAAATGGGGCCTTGCCATCCCTGGGGGGCTGCGATCTGCGAAACTGTCGCCACTTTCGAGGACTGCTGGCGGGCCCAGCACAGTGGGTGCACACGGCGGACCCAAATTGGACTTCGCCATCCCTGGGGGGCTGCGATCTGCGAAACTGTCGCCACTTTCGAGGGCTGCTGGGGGGCCCAGCACAATGAGTACCCACGGCGGACTCAAATGGGACCTCGTCACCCCTGGGGGGCTGCGATCTGTGAAGCGGTCGCCACTTTCGAGGCCTGCTGGGGGGCCCAGCACAGCAGGTACGCACGGCGGGCTCAAATGGGACCTCGCCATCCCTGGGGGGCTGCGATCTGTGAAACTTTCGGCACTTTCGAGGCCTGCTGGGGGGGGCAGCGCAGTGGGTACCCACGGCGGATTCAAATTAGACCTCGCCATCCCTGGGGGGCTGCGATCTGAGAAATTCTCGCCACTTTCGCGGCCTTCTGGGGGGCCCAACGCAGTGACGCCACACGCAGATTCAAATTAGACCTCGGCATCCCTGGGGGGGTGCGATCTGTGAAACTGTCGCCACGTTCGAGGCCTGCTGGCGGGGCCCAGCACAGTGACGCCTCCCAAGTAGCTTACACATCAAGTTGATTGTCCATACAAGTTTTCGGCCAACTCCTCGTTTCCAGTGATACAAATGGGTTGGGTACGTCATAGGGTAAGTTTGTTGCATGTTGATTGCGTTTTTTCTCCACATCCAACGTGGGATTCTTGTTTTCTCTGGACACCCCGCGCAGGAACCTCCTCACCCCACCCCCTCTCATCTTCTGTCTTCGTGCGCTCACTCACTCACTCACTAGCTCACTCGCTCCCACACACACACTCATTCACTCAATCACTCACTCACTCACTCACTCACTCACTCACTGACTCATCAGCACTGACTCACTCACACGCTCATGAACTCACATATGATAAGGATGAGTGTGCGCGTGAGAGAATGTGATGATCATCATCATCACCAGTCAATCAGTCACTCACTCACTCACTCACTCATTCACTCGCCTTGGGCCTCGTCTGTGAATGGATTGCGAGGAAGTCTCAAGCGGGAGCCCCCTTCCCGATGGGGCCCGCGGATCATGTTACTAATCCGAAGAAGTCTCGAGCGGAAGCCCCCTCCCTATGGGGCCCGCCGATCATGTTACTAATCCGAGCGGGCCATCCAATTCGTATAACTGTCGCCACATTTGGGCTCTCGCGCTGCCAGAACGCCATTCCCAGGCCACATGTTGAATGCCTGGAGCCAACTGTAAGCCACTTTCTGTGCTTCGTGCGCTCAGAACACCATTCCCGAACCACATTTTGAATGCCCGGAGCCAACTGTAAGCCACTTTGCATTCTTCGCGCTCCCAGAACACAACTCCCGGGCCACATTCTGAATGTCCGGAGCCAACTGTAGGCCATTCCCTCAAGGTGGGGATATGCTAAATCGAGAGTATATGTTATTTTTGTTGATTTAGGGAAAACGAACGTATATATTATTGTTGTATAAGTATACAAGTTATCTCTGCAACCATACTGCACATGATTAGGTGGTTTAGTGCGGGCGGGTTGTAGTCTAACAGATAACACAAGAAATAAGATAATAGCTGGCCGCGCGTGAGAAAGCACTTGCCCAGCCTGACCCGTTCCTTCTCTCCTCAAGACGCGCTCAGAGGATGCTTTTTTTTTTTTTTTTTTTGAGCGCGCGGTGAAGCCAATATATTCAGCAGGCATGCAGAGACTGGAATGCCAACTGCAAGGCGGTCGTATACTTACGGATCGCCTTAGTTCCTACCTGCCAAGGTTTGCAGCGCTTGCTACATGCGAAAGCAAGTTTTCTCCTGCGTTGCATGAGGTCCTCTCCGCGGTAGCACCACACTCGCCGCGGGTTCCATGGCAGCAGACAGCAATGCAGCAGGAAGTGCGCTTTGATCGTGATGTGGAAAAGCTCGAAATCTGGCTGCTCCTCGTCGTTCGCAAAGAAATCTTGAACTTCAGACCACAACACCAGAAATCCGTGGCACCGCCGAAGCAGATCCTGGCGGATTGCTTCGGGCATGCACATACGCTTGGGATCCAAACTGTCGATTTCGCGATCGAGGTCCACGCTAAGCCGGAGGAGCAATCTGATTTTCGCGTGAAGTGAAACTTGGGGGTTCATGTATTTGGTCCACGCCTCCAATAAAATTGGGCCAAGATGCTTGACTTCGGCGGCCTTGCCGCGCAAGTTCCCTTTCAAACGAATTGTAAACGTGGTCATTTTGATTCTGCTAAACTTCGAATTGGTCTTACTCACCTTGTACACATCCCAAATTTCTGTCCGAAGAGTGATTAAATTGGTATCAGGAGTCCCGCTCATAGTGCAATGCACAAGGCAATGCAACGCAGAACCATATAATCTTTTATCGAGCCCCAAATGCTTGATGTGCATCCAATCTGGCATCAGCGAATGTATAGAAATTCCTGGCGCCGAGAGCAGGGGGCGCGCGTGGGGCGCGCCACTGGTGCGCCACTCCTCCACCGCATAAACCCTTGAAACCCACTCTGCGCCAGCCCTGAAGTCGAACCATGGCATGGTAGAAGCGTTGCACGGGCACCAGCCGCACGGGTTGCCAGCTGAGTTATAGTTCGGCATGTTCAGAACTTGGAAGAAGTAGTCGAGGTCGCCAAGAAGACCCCGCACGCATGCGTAGCGGCCGCCCGCGAGCTCGCCCTGCGGGGACCCACTTGGCATAGCCTTCCCTTCTTCGTCCGTCTCGGGCCAGACTCCGCCCCACAGCGCCTGCAACGACCACCGAAGCTTTCTGAACACATATGTGAGCGCGCGGCCGGCGTTGCTGGAGGACTGCACGGCCTCGCGCAGCATGGCGATGACATGCTGCGTCGCGTCGGTGGAGCCAAGCGCAACGAGAGACTGCCAGGGCCATGCGTCGAGTAGCCGACCCCATGCCTTTCCTACTCCAGTGATGGGGGCCCCATCCCCGTGGATGGTGATGGGAACGCATATCCGCGCATGCCCTGGCCGAAGTCGCACAGGATGGGTCTTGTAGTGGGAAGGGTCCCTTACATCATTCCAAAAATGCTCCAATGCCTCGGGTTCGGGACATATGTACTTTCGAAAAGCATGCGGGTAGTCCTTGTACATATTTCCAAACAAAACGTGTGGGCACAGCATCTCCAAAGTCTCGAAGTGCACGCCGACATTCGCATCCTTGAGAGGAGCTCGGAAAAGGGCTCGTGGACATGGGCGTTGCCGACGGGCGCAAGATGCGAGGGGGGATCTTGACGAGCTGCTGATGCATGTTTTCAGGGCGCCGGCCTTCGCTGCCTAGCGAAGCTAAGCGGTCCACGAGATTACTGTCCAAGGTCCCTGCCGCAGCTGACTCGAGGTCACGCTGGAGTAGCTGGCCGATGCGCTGCACTTGCTGTTGCGACATGCGGCCCCACGCCCATTCTCCCAGGAGGTATTCCCCCAGAGCACTTCGCGTCTTGTTCGCCGACGTGCTCGCCAGGAATTTGGCGCTTCGCTGCCTGCGGCCACCCTGCCTACCGTGATCCACTTCCATGAGCGCTACGAAAGCGCCAACTTCGAATGCGGGCGAATCGGCGCCTTCTGGTTTGAGCCAAAACGGCTGTGGTTGGACCCGGGCACCCCCTGCGCGGGGGACAGATGCCATCTTGGCATAGGGTATACATATTGCAAGCGATGTGGTGTAATCTCTGTGGTGCTACTGATGTGGCCACAGGGCCACAGGGCAGCGTTTCGTGGCCCCATAGGGAGTTCCACCGAAGGTTCCAGAGAGGGGGGGCGCATGCGGTTCCCACACCCAGGACTGTGTTTCGTGGGCCCATAGGGAGCTCCATCGAAGGTCCCAGTGAGGGGGGGCGCTTGCGTCTCCCACGGCCGGGGCAGCGTTTCGTGGCCCTATAAGGAGCTCCACCGAAGGTCCCAGTGAGGGGGGGCGCATGCGGTTCCCACACCCAGGGCAGCGTTTCGTGGCCCCATAGGGAGCTCCACCGAAGGTCCCAGTGAGGGGGGGCGCATGCGGTTCCCACACCCAGGGCAACGTTTCGTGCCCCCATAGTGAGCTCCACCGAAGGTCCCAGCGAGGGGGGGCGCATGCGGTTCCCACACCCAGGGCAGCGTCTCGTGGCCCCACAGGGAGCTCCACCGAAGGCACCAGTGGGGGTGTTCGCATGCGTATCCCCTGCCCAGGACAGCGCTTCGTGGCCCCATAGGGAGCTCCACCGAAGACCTCAATCGGGGTGTTCGCATGCGATTTTTCACCCAGGACAGCGCTACGTGGCCCCATAGGGAGCTCCACCGAAGGCGCCAGAGGCGCAGTTCGCATGCGTCTCCCCCGCCCATGACAGCGCTTCGTGGCCCCATAAGGAGCTCCAGCGAAGGTCCCAATGGCGCAGCTCGCATGCGTCTTCCTCGCCCAGGGCAGCGCTTCGTGGCCCCATAGGGAGCTACACCGAAGGCCCCAGCGGCGGTGTCCACATGCGTCCGCGCCACCAATTTCGGCGCACCCCTCACAAGTTTCGTGGCCCCATAGGAGCTCCACCGAAACCGGCACCCACACTGCGGTACCCGCAACTGCACATGGCTGGGTCCTTCGTCAGGCAAATTTATTGTTTCCCAACCCTCCTGCGTTGGGTACTCGTTTTGAATAGAGCACTGTGGTCTCCACCTTCCTCCTCCCGCCTCCCGCCTCCTCCCGCCTCCTCCTCATCCCTGGTGGGGCTGCGATCTGTGAAACTGTCGCCACTTTCGAGGGCTGCTGGGGGGGCCCAGCGGAGTGACGCCCTACGGGGACTCAGATTCGACCTCGCCATCCCTGGGGGGCTGCGATCTGTAAAACTGTTGCCACTTTCGAAGGCTGCTGGGGTGCCTAGCGGAGTGGCGCCCTACGGGGACTCAGATTAAACCTCGCCGTCTCTGGGGGGCTGCGATCTGTGAAACTGTCACCACTTTCGAGGGGTGCTGGGGGGCCCAGCGGAGTGACGCCCTACGGGGACTCAGATTAGACCTCGCCATCCCTGGGGGGCTGCGATCTGTGAAACTGTCGCCACGTTCGAGGGCTGTGGGGGGCCCAGCGGAGTGACGCCCTACGGGGATTCAGATTAGACCTCGCCATCCCTGAGGGGCTGCGATCCGTGAAACTGTCGCCACTTTCGAGGGCTGCTGGGGGGCCCAGCGGAGTGACGCCCTTCGGGAATTCAGATTAGATTTCGCCATCCCTGGGGGGCTGCGATCCGTGAAACTGTCGCCACTTTCGAGGGCTGCTGGGGGGGCCAGCGGAGTGGCGTCATACGGGGATTCAGATTAGATCTCGCCATCCCTGGGGGGCTGCGATCTGCGAAAGTGTCGCCACGTTCGAAGGCTGCTGGGGGGGCCAGCACAGTCTGCACCCGCGGTGGACTCAAATGTGACCTCGCCATCCCTGGGGGGCGGCGATCTGCGAAACTGTCGCCACTTTCGAGGCCTGCTGGCGGGGCCCAGCACAGTCTGCACCCGCGGCAGATTCAAATGTGACCTCGCCATCCCTGGGGGGCTGCGATATGTGAAACTATCGTCACTTTCGAGGCCTACCCAGCACAGTCTGCACCCGCGGCGGATTTAAATGTGACCTCGCCATCCCTGAGGGGCTGCGATAGGCGAAGCTGTCGCCACTTTCGGGGCCTGCTGGGGAGCCCAGCACAGTCTGCAACCGCGGCGGATTCAAATGGGACCTCGCCATCCCTGGGGGGCTGCGATCTGCGAAACTGTCGCCACTTTCGAGGCCTGCTGGGGGGCCCAGCACAGTCTGCACCCGCGGCGGACTCCAATGGGACCTCGCCATCCCTGGGGGGCTGCGATCTGTGAAACTGTCGCCACGTTCGAGGCCTGCCGGGGGGGCCCAGCACAGTCTGCACCCGCGGCGGATTCAAATGTGACCTCGCCATCCCTGGGGGGCTGCGTTCTGCGAAACTGTCGCCACTTTCGAGGACTGCTGGGGGGCCCAGCACAGTCTGCAACCGCGGCAGACTCAAATGTGACCTCGCCATCCCTGGGGGGCTGCGATCTGCGAAACTGTCGCCACTTTCGGGGCCTGCTGGGGGGCCCAGCGCAGTCTGCACCCGCGGCGGATTCAAATGGGACCTCGCCATCCATGGGGGGCTGCGATCTTTGAAACTGTCGCCACTTTCGAGGGCTGCTGGGGGGCCCAGCACAGTGGGTACCCACGGCGGACTCAAATGTGACCTCGCCATCCCATCACAGTCTGCACCCGCGGCGCACTCAAATGAGACCTCGCCATCCCTGGGGGGCTGCGATCTGTGAAACTGTCGCCACTTTCGAGGCCTGCTGGGGGGCCCAGCGCAGTCTGCACCCACGACGGATTCAAATGGGACCTTGCCATCCCTGGGGGGCTGCGATCTGCGAAACTGTCGCCACTTTCGAGGACTGCTGGGGGGCCCAGCACAGTGGGTACACACGGCGGACCCAAATTGGACTTCGCCATCCCTGGGGGGCTGCGATCTGCGAAACTGTCACCACTTTCGAGGGCTGCTGGGGGGCCCAGCACAATGGGTACCCACGGCGGACTCAAATGGGACCTCGTCACCCCTGGGGGGCTGCGATCTGTGAAGCGGTCGCCACTTTCGAAGCCTGCTGGGGGGCCCAGCACAGCAGGTACCCACGGCGGGCTCAAATGGGACCTCGCCATCCCTGGGGGGCTGCGATCTGTGAAACGTTCGGCACTTTCGAGGCCTGCTGGGGGGGCCAGCGCAGTGGGTACCCACGGCGGATTCAAATTACACCTCGCCATCCCTGGGGGGCTGCGATCTGCGAAATTCTCGACACTTTCGCGGCCTGCTGGGGGGCCCAACGCAGTGACGCCACACGCAGATTCAAATTAGACCTCGGCATCCCTGGGGGGGTGCGATCTGTGAAGCTGTCGCCACTTTCGAGGCCTGCTGGCGGGGCCCAGCACAGTGACGCCTCCCAAGTAGCTTACACATCAAGTTGATTGTCCATACAAGTTTCGGCCAACTCCTCGTTTCCATTGATACAAATGGGTTGGGTACGTCATAGGGTAAGTGTGTTGCATGTTGATTGCGTTTGTTTTTTTTCTCCACGTCCAACGTGGGATTCTTGTTTTCTCTGGACACCCCGCGCAGGAACCTCCTCACCTCACCCCCTCTCATCCTGTGTCTTCGTGCGCTCACTCACTCACTCACTAGCTCACTCGCTCACGCACACACATTCACTCACTCACTCACTCACTCACTCACTCACTGACTCATCAGCACTCACTCACTCACACGCTCATGAACTCACATATGATAATGACGAGTGTGCGCGTGAGAGAACGTGATGATCATCATCATCACCAGTCAATCAGTCACTCACTCACTCACTCACTCATTCACTCGCCTTGGGCCTCGTCTGCGAATGGATTGCGAGGAAGTCTCAAGCGGGAGCCCCCTCCCGATGGGGCCCGCGGATCATGTTACTAATCCGAAGAAGTCTCGAGCGGAAGCCCCCTCCCTATGGGGCCCGCCGATCATGTTACTAATCCGAGCGGGCCATCCAATTCGTATAACTGTCGCCACATTTTGGGCTCTCGCGCTGCCAGAACGCCATTCCCAGGCCACATGTTGAATGCCTGGAGCCAACTGTAGGCCACTTTCTGTGCTTCGTGCGCTCAGAACACCGTTCCCGAACCACATTTTGAATGCCCGGAGCCAACTGTAAGCCACTTTGTGTTCTTCGCGCTCCCAGAACACAACTCCCGGGCCACATTCTGAATGTCCGGAGCCAACTGTAGGCCATTCCCTTAAGGTGGGGATATGCTAAATCGAGAGTATAGGTTATTTTTGCTGATTTCGGGTAAACGAACGTATATATTATTGTTGTATAAGTATACAAGTTATCTCTGCAACCATACTGCACATGATTCGGTGGTTTAGTGCGGGCGGGTTGTAATCTAACAGATAGCACAAGAAATAAGATAATAGCTGGCCGCGCGTGAGAAAGCACTTGCCCAGCCTGACCCGTTCCTTCTCTCCTCAAGACGCGCTCAGAGGATGCATTTTTTTTGAGCGCGCGGTGAAACCAATATATTCAGCAGGCATGCAGAGACTGGAATGCCAACTGCAAGGCGGTCGTATACTTACCGATCGCCTTAGCTCCTACCAGCCAAGGTTTGCAGCGCTTGCTACATGAGAAAGCCAGTTTTCTCCTGCGTTGCATGAGGTCCTCTCCGCGGTAGCACCGCACTCGCCGCGGGTTCCATGGCAGCAGACAGCAATGCAGCAGGAAGTGCGCTTTGATCGTGATGTGGAAAAGCTCGAAATCTGGCTGCTCCTCGACGTTCACAAAGAAATCTTGAACTTCAGACCACAACACCAGAAATCCGTGGCACCGCCGAAGCAGATCCTGGCGGATTGCTTCGGGCATGCACATACGCTTGGGATCCAAACTGTCGATTTCGCGATCGAGGTCCACGCTAAGCCGGAGGAGCAATCTGATTTTCGCGTGAAGTGAAACTTGGGGGTTCATGTATCTGGTCCACGCCTCCAATAAAATTGGGCCAAGATGCTTGACTTCGGCGGCCTTGCCGCGCAAGTTCCCTTTCGAACGAATTGTAAACGTGGTCATTTTGATTCTGCTAAACTTCGAATTGGTCTTACTCACCTTGTACAAATCCCAAATTTCTGTCCGAAGAGTGATTAAATTGGTATCAGGAGTCCCGCTCATAGTGCAATGCACAAGGCAATGCAACGCAGAACCATCTAATCTTTTATCGAGCCCCAAATGCTTGATGTGCATCCAATCTGGCATCAGCGAATGTATAGAAATTCCTGGCGCCGAGAGCAGGAGGCGCGCGTCGGGCGCGCCACTGGCGCGCCACTCCTCCACCGTATAAACCCTTGAAACCCACTCTGCGCCAGCCCTGAAGTCGAACCATGGCATGGTAGAAGCGTTGCACGGGCACCAGCCGCACGGGTTGCCAGCTGAGTTATAGTTCGGCATGTTCAGAATTTGGAAGAAGTAGTCGAGGTCGCCAAGAAGACCCCGCACGCATGCGTAGCGGCCGCCCGCGAGCTCGCCCTGCGGGGGCCCACTTGGCATAGCCTTCCCTTCTTCGTCCGTCCCGGGCCAGACTCCGCCCCACAGCGCCTGCAACGACCACCGAAGCTTTCTGAACACATATGTGAGCGCGCGGCCGGCGTTGCTGGAGGACTGCACGGCCTCGCGCAGCATGGCGATGACATGCTGCGCCGCGTCGGTGGAGCCAAGCGCAACGAGAGACTGCCAGGACCATGCGTCGAGTAGCCGACCCCGTGCCTTTCCTAATCCAGTGATGGGGGCCCCATCCCCGTGGATGGCGATGGGAACGCATATCCGCGCATGCCCTGGCCGAAGTCGCGCAGGATGGGTCTTGTAGTGGGAAGGGTCCCTTACATCATTCCAAAAATGCTCCAATGCCTCGGGTTCGGGACATATGTACTTTCGAAAAGCATGCGGGTAGTCCTTGTGCATATTTCCAAAACAAAACGTGCGGGCACAGCATCTCCAAAGTCTCGAAGTGCACGCCGACATTCGCATCCTTGAGAGGAGCTCGGAAAAAGGGCTCGTGGACATGGGCGTTGCCGACGGGCGCAAGATGCGAGGGGGGATCTTGACGAGCTGCTGATGCATGTTTTCAGGGCGCCGGCCTTCGCTGCCTAGCGAAGCTAAGCGGTCCACGAGGTTACTGTCCAAGGTCCCTGCCGCAGCTGACTCGAGGTCGCGCTGAAGTAGCTGGCCGATGCGCTGCAATTGCTGCGGCGACATGCGGCCCCACGCCCATTCTCCCAGGGGGTATTCCCCCAGAGCACTTCGCGTCTTGTTCGCCGACGTGCTCGCCAGGAATTTGGCGCTTCGCTGCTTGCGGCCACCCTGCCTACCGTGATCCACTTCCATGAGCGCTACGAAAGCGCCAACTTCGAATGCGGGCGAATCGGCGCCTTCTGGTTTGAGCCAAAACGGCTGTGGTTGGACCCGGGCACCCCCTGCGCGGGGGACAGATGCCATCATGGCATAGGGTATACATATTGCAAGCGATGTGGTGTAATCTCTGTGGTGCTACTGACGTGGCCACAGGGCTCACAGAGCTCGCGGAGGGGCCGCAGCACTCACAGGGCCGCCGGCATCCATAGAGCTCACAAGGCCCAAGAGACCCACGAAGCTCACGAGGCCCATGGGCCTCGTGGGGCCCACGGGACAAGAAAGCTTACGAGGCCCACGGGGCTTCCTGTGGCCTCCTGAGGCCTCCTGGGGCCTCGCGCAGCCTCCTGGGGCCTCCCGGGGAGGATTCGTGCCCCAGGGGGAAAACGCTGAGGAGTGGAACCGCAGGAGAAAGGCAATGTATAGGAACACACGTAAAACACCAAAGGCTCGTGCACACATGGGAGGCCCAATACATATATATTCTCATACGCACCTCTCCGAGGGAGTAGAGCTCAGAGGCGATTAATGCGTCCGTCGTTCGCGATGTTTCTGGCCGCTTCGCTCGGGACATCCTCGAAATTCTGAAAATCGGTGGCACCCCTCGCGCAGATCGTGACGTCAGGGTCCAAAAACACATAGGATTTCCAACATTTTATCATAAAACCTTCAAAAACACATTGTAATTTCAATGATGTTGACTCCGATTCTCAGAGAATGGCGGTTTCGCCTGAGACATCCTCCCAAAATCGAGCCCCGGACCCCTCCTCGGAGCCTCCTGCGCCTCCTGGAACCTCCTGGGGCCTCCTGGGGCTTTCTGGACCTTCTGGTACCCCAGACCCCGCCTCGGAGCCTCCTGGAGTTCTCCTGGGCATGCTGAGGCCGCCTGGGGCCTCCTGGGGCCTCCTGGGGCTTCAGAACTACATGCGCACACAGAGATACAAATCACGCCCAACACATCACACGCTAGACAAACATAACATACACACACAACACCGACAACACGCAAAAAGCACGCACCACACAAAGCACGCATCACACACACACACAACACTCACAATCCTGGGGCCTCCTGGAGCCTCTCCTGGTATCCAAGTCGGGCCTCCTGAGGCTTCCTGGGGGGCCCTGGTACACGCATCGCAAGGTGTGGCAACCCCACTTGCGCTCGAGTGCGACTTCGCTGTTGCATGTCACTCCTGCTGCAAGCGCCCCTTCAGCTTGTTGTATGAGCCTGGGCACACACGTGCCACTTGTATATATATATATGTATAAATAAATGTATCTATACACATATATATATATACACAGATACATCTGTATATAGGAACAGACGGAAAACACTTATGATTGGACACACAAGGGAAAGACCATATATAGAAACACGCGTAAAACACCTTGGAATCATGCTCCAGGTGAGGCCCAATCTATAGGAGCACACGAGCAACACATGGGATTGGAGCCACTCCTGTGGCCTTCTGATGCCTCCTGCTCTTGGGGCCTCTTGGGGCCTCCTGGGGCTTCTTGGAGCCTCCTGGACCCTCTTGGGGCCTCCTAGGGTCTCCTGGAGCCTCCTGCGGCCTCCTGATATATCCCGGCACGTCCTGGGGCTCACGGAGGGGGGAGGGGGGGGGATGTAAAAAGGAACGGGCGGGGGGGAGGGAGGGCGCTCTCCCTCAAGACACAGGGGGGGAGGGAGGGATCTCTCAAGACACCCCCCCTCAAGACGCATGTTCCGCGATCGAGGATGCACTGGCGCGTCCTGCAGGCCGCTGGACTCTAGGCGTTCGCCCCTCGGGAGGCGACAAGGGTCTTCGCCGCAGAGATGCTGCACTGGATCTCCTGCAATTGCTCACCGGAAGAACTGATCGCGTTCTGGATGGCAGGAACGGTCACTTGGCTACCGTCCTTCGCCATTTTGAACCTGTGCATCTTGGTCATGGTGGCCTTGGTCTCTCCTAATGCTTCAATCTGGCCCTCCATCTTTGAGCTGCCTCGTCGCGCTGGCGGCGTCCGCGCCCGTCTCCCGCAGCTTGTCGCATCACTTCTCGGCCTCCCTCTCTGCGCGCTCCACTATGACCAGGGCCTGGCTTAGCTTATCCGTCGCCGAAGCAGGCAACTCCGCAGAACCCGAGGAGGCCGTAGAGGCCTGCGCCGCCAACGCCGGCAATTCCTTACCCCGGATATCGACATCGAAATTCACCTCCTTCTTCGTCGCCTCCTCGAGTGCATCCGCCTGCTCCTGGGTGATGCACTTGCCGAGCTTCAGGGACCTGTCCTGCGCGATGTCCTGCCTGCTGCCCAAGGAGATATGCCGCACTGCGCAATATAGGATGCCGTCGACGGTCCATTCTTTCACCTGCCCTGCGTCGATGGCCCTGTGCAGGCCCTGCTCGCCGTCCTTAAACTTCTCTGCCATCAGCATCCGCGGCAACCCGCGGTTATCGTCGGCCCCGTACTTAGTCTTCTTGTGGCTGAGCTCGCGCTGGAAGAAAGGCGAATCAAGGGGCAGCTCGAGCTTCCCGTTCTTGTGGTTCTTCGTGAAAGCGTTGTTCACCAGCGCCGTTTGCCTTTTGCGGCGCCCGTCCGGGTGCGTGCGGGCCTCTTCCCACAACGTCTTCAACTCCTGCGGCAGGGCATCCCAAGCGGCCAGGAGCTCCCGCATCTTGGGAATGTCGCGCTTGTCCTCCTGGGGCACCTCAGCCGCGGACGGCCGCTTAGGGGCCGCGGCTGGCCTGCGCAGCGGAGCCGCGCCGGGCCTCTTGAGGAGCGCCACGTAGTCCGCGGAGTCGTCGTCGTCGTCGTCGTCGTCCTCGGGCTGGCTCGCCGCAGGCCTCTTTCGAGCAGCGATCGCGCCCTCGCTCTCCTGGTCGTCGGCGGGTTTCGCCGCTGGCCTCTTGACGGCAGGAGGCGGCTCCGTGTCCGAGTCGGCGACTACGGGGTCATCCACCTTCGCCTCCTCTTCAGCCACCTCGTATATCTATATGTATGTGTATATGCATATGTGTATGTATATGTGTATGTATATATATACAAACATATATATATATATACAACTGCATGCGTATATAGATATGTCTCGCGCGACGGGGGGTGACTTCTTGAGGCTGGGGGCGCCAGGAACGTCCTTCACGTCTTCATCGGCCTCGGCCCTGTCATTCCAACAGCCGCGAAGCGCCTTCATTTGCGCAGCCGGGTCCGTCGCGCCACGTTTGCCCGGCACGCGCGCAGCTGCCCCCCAACACCGAAATCTCTCGAGCCAAACCGTCTGCGGACGAGGGAGAGGGGGCAGGGAGGGGCAGGAGGAGGAGAGACGCAGTCAAATTTAGATCAAGGTTTGATCAAAACTTGACTGGACAAGTCAAGTTTCGATCAACTGTTGATCGACAATTGGCTGGACAAGTCGCGTTTCGGCCAAAATTTGATCAAAACTTGACTGGGCAAGTCAAGTCTAGATCGAAACTTGGCATCGTTGGCCAAGTTTCGATCTAAACTTGACCAGCCCAGTCAAGTTTTGATCCAAAGTTGATCGAAACTTGACTTTACAATGTTTCCTCATGTATTAGTTTTTGTGCGCCAGGGAAGCCTCTGGGGGCCCCCGGCGACCTCAGCGGCAGCTTCTTCGGACCTGTTTCCGGGGCCGCCAGAAACCCACAGGGCCTCGGAAATCTCTGGAACCATCTACCATGCCGACCTGCGATCTTTGGAAGACCGCCCGAAGATCTCCCCAGCTACGCGACGGGGGGCGCGGCGGAAGATTTCTCTGGGCAGAGAGCGCCCAGCAATCACAACCCAAACTCCCCAATGAGAGCCCCGCCGCGCGCCAACAGAGCCTCGCCTGCCCTCAGAGCTTCCTCCACCGTCGGGGCGCCGGCCCCCTTGCATGGGGAAGGGCGGAACGGCAAATGAGAGGGCAGGAGAGCACGGGAGGGAAGGGAAGGGGCAGTAATAGCAGTGAGGGAGGGGGAGAAAGGGAGGGGGGGAGGGAGCGGGGGAAAGGGGGGTGGGAAGAAAGGGGGGGGAATCCGTTCAAAACGGCCCCCTGGGCCCCTCCCGGGGCCCACGCGCACCAGGGATCCGAGCCGCGCCCAGCCGGGGCGACGAAGGTTCGACCGTGGCGACGAAGAATCTCTTGAGACGGAGGCTCCGTGGCAAGTGTCGACGGCGTTGCACTCTTTGGCGTTGTCGCCGGTGACGCGGTCTGTGCTGAAGGTGATGGCGCCGGCTGTTGTGCTTTCGCGAAAGACATCGGGATGGCCGCCGAAGCGACCTTGTGAGCATCCGCGGATGCAAGAATAGAGCGAGCAAAAGGGAGAGCTGGAGGAGGAACTAAAGACGACGACGACGACGACGACGACGACGACGACGACGATACATCCCCAATTTCTATATGCAAGACCTCTGGCCACCATGCACCCGTGCAGCCCGCGAGCTTGCGGGCGTCCTCCGTCTCTTGGAATTGGATGAAAGCGAAGCAACGTTTCCCGGGAAAGTACGATCCCTTGCGCACGATGTGGACACCAACGATATTCTGGCAACCGGCTTCGGCCACTCTCGCAGCAATATGCTGCTGCGTGCACCGCCAATCCAGCTGACCGACGAACACCTTCCGACAATCCATGGCGAAAGGAACAGCTGTTGGCACCCCGCTCTTGTTTCGGGCCGAAGAAAGCGACGGAGGGGGAATAAGCAAGGGGAGGGGTGGGAGGTGAGAAAGGAGAGGACGGAAGGGGCGATCCCCCCCCCCCCCCCTGTCTGCCATTCAAGCAATCATCGCGCCCATGCTTGGTTAATAAATCCTCTGGTGTGCTGTGGTCGGATCTCAAATGAGCCAGCCGAGCAGGGGTTAACGCATCCTCTGGTCCGTATTTCAAAGACCTGATCTGTCACAGAATACCCCTTGGAGGCGGCGCCCGTATCCAGCGTGGACGGCCCCCCTCCTCCTTCTCCTCCTCCTCCTCCTGCTCCTCATCCTCCTCCTCGTCCTCCTCCTCCTCCTGCCCCTGCTCCCCCTCCCCCTGCTCCTGCTCCCCCCCCCCCTCCCCCGCCGCTCTGGACTCTCAAGACACTCTCAAGACGCCCTCGAGACTCTGGCCCTCGACCCTCGCAAGCAAGCAAGACGACGACACCAGAGAGCTATCACATGTTACCGCTTGCTTTGGGCTCGCGTTGGATGTTGCATGTCACGGCCCTTTCGGTTCGAACTTATGGCAGAAAAGGCATCGGATGCCACATGTTACAACCCCTCTTGGGCTGGAGTCTACAGATCGGTTGGAATCTACAGCAACTCGCGTTGGATATTACATGTTACGGCCCCGTCGGTTGGAGTTTACACCAGTGAGTTATCGCATGCCACATGTTACGGATCCCGCGGGCTGGAGTCTGATAGAGGGGCGTCGAATGTCATGGCCTTCATGGGCCCATCGGGAAGACAAGTACGTGTCACACGTTGCGGCCCCTCCAGTTGGCGGAGGGTCGCGTCGAGCGCCACAGATCCCTGGAGCCGAGGCGACGGCGTCGGGTTAGAGCCCCACCTGCAACATAGCGCAACCCAAACCAACTGACACACTCAAATCCACGCGCGTGCCCGCTACAGCGCGTTGTCTTTTTCGCGCTGGGAATGCGCCTGCCCGGCACTCCTAGCTAACCTGCCCTGCCGGCCCCCCCCCGCATGCCAGGGCCGCTGGCCCTTGCGCATGCAACCCACTCTGCTCGAGAGCGGCATGCAAAGTAGCATTCAAGTCACCGCTGAGTGAGGATCGGGGCCCTCCAGCCATCCTGCCATGCGTAGCGCGCGCCAGAGCCCGACCGCGCCTCAGTGCGCGCCCCTCTTCTCCTTGCACCCCCTGCAGCAGCCAGTCCAGCGGCACTTCGAACACCCAAGGCCTTCGTCCCTGTACCTCTTCCGCTCCGTGGCCGTGGGGGGCTTCCAGTAGATCTTGCGACCGCTGTCCTTCTTGCCTGTGCTGGTCTTGCCTGTGCCCTTGGAACTCTGGCCCTTCTGCTCGGAACTCTTGCGGTTCTGCTTGGAATTATTGCCCCTCTTGCTGATCTTGCCTGTGCCCATGGCGCCCCCTGCGCGGCCCATGCCCCTGCCCCTGTCCTTGCCCTTGCCATTGCCGGCCTTGCCCTTGCGCGGCTTGCGCGTGAGAGGCGGCCGCGTGGGAGTCATCTGCCCGGCCTTCACGATCATGTCCCACTCGTCGTCTGCAGAGCCGTCGGGGCGGAGATACTGCGGGTCGATGCCCGAGATCGCCGCGGCGGCGGAGTCTCCGCGCGGGCTGCGAGGGGCCCCCAGCTCGTAGAAGATCGGGGCAAGGACGACGACGGCTGCATCGCGGCCTTCACCTCCCGCGCCATCTTCGACGCCCCTCTTCGGCGGATCCTGGGTAAAGTTAGACTTGGAGGGTGTCGGACACACGGGGCCTGCTGGCTGCGACGCCTTGGGTGAGCTTTTGGTGTCCTCTCTCAGGCAGAGCAGATCGAGCACCCCGTCGATGTTGCGGATCTCATCCTGCGAAGCCTTCTGGTAGCACCGACGCTTGGCTTCCGCGTCTGTCTTCAAATCTTGGAACTGGGCGAACAGCATCTTCAGGACTGAGGTGTAATGGCTGCAGAAGCCTTGTGTGTCCTGGGCGGAGAGATTGATCGGCTTGTCGGCGTCCACCGCGGCCAAGGCTTTCTCCATCTTGAGCCCAGGCAACACCCCGTTGGTTGCCACCTCTGCGAGTACCTTGAATAATGGGCTCACGTGGGAAAGGACTCTCGACCTCGCCGCAGTGGACCAGGTAACTCCTTCGTCTGCGGCGATCTTGAGGAACCCCCGCAGGTCCCTGCCCGCGCACGTATATTTGAAGAATGCGGCCAGGGATTTCTCAAGATCGCCCACGGCAATCATTGGGTCGGCGCGCAAGCGCTCCTGCTTGGCGGCGGGGGTGCCCGCGGCCATCGGATCTGCGCGAGACGTTGGCTGGCGTTGCAAGACCCCCGCAGGCGCGGCAAAATGCTTATCCACTTGGGCAGAAATGGCCGCGCGCGTAGCGGTTCCCCCCCGAACGCGCCCGAGCGCGCCGACGCCCCCTTGGCGCTTGCCAAGGCGCTCAACCTCCCCAAGATGATTTCCACGACGGCCAGGGCAGGCCACGAAGGCCGCCAAGATGGCCCACGATCGCTCCAATGCCCACCGCGGAAACCTTTGGAAGACCAGTAAGCCGCTAGACCCCCATCGCCGCATTCAGGAAACCCGAAAAAATGATCCCCGCAACGTCTTTCAATGTTTGTCGCTTTTACCTGCTTCGTTCCAAGATCGGACCATTTGCGATCTTCGGAGGCCCCTGCGAGAGCCCCTAAACAGACCCCGTTCGCGATCCAGGGCGGCCCAAACAGAGCCCCCAGTTGGCCCAATATGGCTCCAAGACAGCCCCTCGGCGGCCCCCAAAAGCATCCCATACGGACACAAGAAACGCCGAACATATCGCCTACGCGATTCGCAAGACGGTCCAACCAGACCCCAGCAGGAAGCCCCAAGACTGCCGAACAGGAGCTCTAGACAGCGCCAGCACGGACATGACAAGACCCGCGTGAGAGCTGCTCACTACGTGGAGACGAGAAGTGTCACATGTGACGACCTGCTGGGCGGTGCTCGAAAGGTCGGCACGCAAAGCTCGTCGCTGGCGCGGCGGTGGATCAGCCGCGGGCAAACTGAGAACCAACGCTACAGACATAGCATGAACTGAAATTGTAAAATAAAGAATACTCGAATCTGACGAATGCGTTCGGAAATCGCTTAATCACGTGCCAACTGTTCAATTGAATTTCTTGCGCGTTTCGTCGAATCTCTTATTTTGGAAGAATTGATCAAAATTAACGCATCTGCTATATTTAGCGTCCTTCGACCTTAAGGGTTTTGTGTTCGTCGTGTTCCCAGGGCGTTACCCCCGGCACGAATCCATTGGGAAGCACTCCCTATGGGGCCCGCGGATCATGTTACTAACCCGAGCGGGTCATCCAATTCCTATAACTGTCGCCACTTTTGGGCTCTCGCGCTGCCAGAACGCCACTCCCAGGCCACATTTTGAATGCCCGGAGCCAACTGTAAGCCACTTTCGGTGCTTCGTGCTCCCAGAACACCACTCCCGGGCAACATTTTGAATGCCCGGAGCCAACTGTAAGCCACTTCGTGTTCTTCGCGCCCCCAGAACACAACTCCCGGGCCACATTCTGAATGTCCGGAGCCAACTGTAGGCCACTTTGTGTTCGCCGTGTTCCCACAGCGCTACTCCCGGCACGTATCCACTGGGACGCACCCCTGTGCGCTTCCTCTGGGTCGTGCCCCTGCACGTATCCACTGGGACGCACCCTGTGCGTTTCCTTTTGGGCCGTGTTCGGCACGTACCCACTGGGACGCACCCCTGTGCGTTTCCGCTGGGTCGTGCCCCCGCACGTATCCACTGGGACGCACTCCTGTGCGCTTCCTCTGGGTCGTGTTCCGGCACGTATCCACTGGGACGCACTCTGTGCGCTTCCTTTGGGTCGTGTTCCGGCACGTATGCACTGGGACGCACTCCCGTGCGTTTCCTCTGGGTCGTGCTCTGGCACGTATCCACTGGGACGCACTCCCGTGCGCTTCCTCTGGGTCGTGCTCCGGCACGTATCCACTGGGACGCTTCACAGTATGATCTACACTCGTTCTTTTGAAGCAAGAAACTATACCCTTTTTCAAGTTCCGTGTTCGGACGCCGATGCCTTGGAACGGGAGGGCGAGGTCGGGGGCAACGTAGGGAGCGGGGGGAGGGCCCGCGCTAGGGCGAGAAGAAATATACGCAGAAGAGACAGCCAGGACGCCTCACCAACCACGAGGACGACGGTGAGGGCTTTTTCCAGATTCGCCCAGAGGATTCTCTGGTGGGGTCCTTCCGTCGGAGTAATTCGTTCAAAGTCCGCCTGTAGGGGGGCAGGCCCGACCTAACCCTAGCGATGAACGGCTTGACCCCGCCCACGCCAACCTGATCTTGGAAGCGCTGCCCCTCCGTCCCCAGACGACGAATTGCACCGCGAAGTACTTCTGCCCGGAGGATGGGCAGGACTTCCCCAGGACTGGGCAGGTGCAGCCAGGCGCACTCACAGGGCCATGGGCGACTGCAGGAGATCAAGCTATGCCCAAAGAAACACAGAGAGGACATAACAGAGCCAAAGGCATCCTTTGGAGCGCCCTGGTGGGAAGGGTCCGAACGGACATGGGGTATCACGGAAGAGGAGGAAGGGCGAGATTTTGTCAATTCTCTTCCTCCGCCCTCCCTCGTTTCCCCTCCTCCCTCTTCTCTCTTGTTTTTCTCTGAGTCTGCCTACTCCTCCCCGCCGTTGGAAAGCGAGCCTCATACAGTTTCCGCACAACGCAACACCTTCGCCCCCCCTCCTTCCGCGAAGCCGTCCTTTGCCGATGGGCCAGCCGCTGTGGCGAAGTGCTTCTCTCCAGCTCCGCTGCATCCAGGCTCCCCGCCCGGCCAGGCACAGGTGCCCCTGGTGAGGCGCAGACTCCACAGCGCGTGGCAGCCGCTGGGACGCTTACGTCGGCTCCGGAAGCTGCGGCGAAGACGCTGCGAAAGACCACTCGGTGCAGAGTGTCGAAGGGACCGGGTGGCGGGACGCCGTGGTCGCGCGCAGCCTGCCCCACCCTCGCTGTGACGGCGTCCAGATAACAAGTTAGAACAACTCGGACCTTGGGCGCCGTCCGCGTTGCGCCAAAGGCCGACCGGGTTGCCTAGCAGCAGCCCGCAGAGTGAGCGCGGGCCCTGCTGTCCAGACGGGGCCAGAGAGCATTCCCATCCCACGTGGCGAGCCGGCCGCGGGCGGTCTCCTCTGGGCGGCCCTGTGCTCAAAGGCGGTCGGTTCGGATGCCACCCTCTGCCCTATCCGACGAGCACGCGGCGGCGTGTGAGTGGCTGGGGTGCACCTGCCCTGTGGGAGGGTGGGGGGGCGTCCACGCCCCTGCCTATAGTGGGTTGTCTACAGAACACTGCGCCCTGCCTGGAGGGGGGAGTGGCAGCGCGATGTCGCGTGGCTCGTCTCGCCCATCGCCGCGCCCCACGCCAGCTGCTGTGAGGAAGCGCCCCCCGCACGGTTGCCGAGTTGGCGCGGGAACTCGATCGCATATGTCGCCGCGCCGATTGTTTTGAACGCGCCCGTTGACACCGACACCGCGGCAAACCCACGGCACACCTTGCGTCCGAGGCGGCGGTGTGCCTGGCCTGGTAGCCGACGCGCTCTCCCCAAGACGTCAGGCCGCGCGTCGAAACAAGCGGCGCGGCGACAGATGGCGGGTTCTGGAAACCCAGATTCCCGACGTCATGATTTTTTCATTACGTCGACCCCTGGAGGTCTCGACCCATTTCCCTGGACCGGTTTTTCATCCTGAGTCATTTTTTGACGGTCCCGAGGGCCGGTAAAAAAACAAGGGCCCCCAGAGGCCGAAAATAACAAAAACCTCCCGTCATGTTTTTTCTCTACCCGATCTACTTCAATACCAGGCAGGGACTGGGAACACTGAACCAACTGAACTTGCAATCCCTTGGGAGGCAAATCCTTACCTCGGCAGGCTGCCGCCGAACTCCGCCGGTGGAGGTCGCCTCGTCTTACCTCCGCGGGGGCTTCCGCCGCCCTGCCGTCACCAGCCGCCGCGGGAGAGATGCCAGCCCCTCGAGGGCGGCTCCCGTTCTGGAGCGCATCCTTCGGCGGCGAGCGAGGGGGGGGGAAGTGAGGTGGAGATGGCGCAGATTGAGCTGGAGCGGAGATGGGCGAGCTGGGGCGGAGACGGGCGCATCATTCGGGGGAGAAGTGAGATGGAGGTGGCCTCCTCAGGAGGCGGCGGGGCTTCTCCGAAGCCCTCGCGCCTTCCGGGAGGTTCTCTGTCTTCGGGGAAGGCTTACATAACACTTCTCGCGAGGGACTCCCGAGCCTTCCGAGAAAGCCCGCCCCCGTTCTCGCTTCCCCCCCTGGCTCGCCGCCGAATCACGAGGGCATCGGCCACCGGGCGAGGTGACCCCGATGGCCCCCGAGGCCCGAGGCGCCGGAGGCCCCTCGCTGCCCGAGTCTGCCAGGGGAGAGCTGCCAACCCCTGAAAAGGCGAAGTCCTGCCTGGCACCCAGAAGTGCGACGCCTTCAGCATTTCAGGACAGCGCCCCTGGAGGTCCCGACCCTATCCCTCGGATCGGTTCTTCGGCCCGAGTCATTTTTTGTCGGCCCCGAGGCCCCCCCCGTCCTGATTCTTTTTGCGACGCGCTCATGTTTGGGTCTGGATGCACGGTTTCCCCCGGGGCCGTAGGCGACCCGAGGAGGAGGAGGAGGAGGAGGAGGAGGAGGAGGAGGAGGAGGAGGAGGAGGACGAGGAGGAGGAAGAGGAGGAGGAGGAGGAGGAGGAGGAGGGGGAGGGAGGAGGAGGAGAGGAAGGAGGAAGAGGAGGAGAAGTAGGAGGAGGAGGGGGGAGGACGAGGAGGAGGAGGAGGAGGAGGAGGAAGAGAAGGAGGAGGAGGAGGAGGAGGAGGAGGAGGAGGAGGAGAAAGGGGAGGGGGAGGAGGAGATGGAGGAGGAGGGGGAGGGGGAGAGGGAGGGAGAGGGGGAGGGAGGAGGAAGAGGAAGAGGAGGAGGAGGAGGAGGAGGAGGATGCATGATAGTCCGTCTTCCTCCCGCCAGAGCGAAATCGTTCTATATAAGGATGTGCGTTGTCCCCGAGGCGAGGCCGAGGACGAGAAACGACACTGACTCGAACAGCGCTGAATATATTCCTCTACCTACCTGTGCCTCGGCCAGCTTTACAAAAGGGGGGGAGGGTTTGGGTAAAGCTTGAGCCCGCCAAGGCGGCAAGGCGGCGGGCTCCCACTCTCTCTCTCTCTCTCTCTCTCTCTCTCTCTCTCTCTCTCTCCCAGCAGACCCGTACTGAATTACTCGAATGCATGATAGTCCGTTTTCCTCCCGCCAGAGCGAAATCGTTCTATATAAGGATGTGCGTTGTCCCCGAGGCGAGGCCGAGGACGAGAAACGACACTGACTCGAACAGCGCTGAATATATTCCTCTACCTACCTGTGCCTCGGCCAGCCTTACCTTTCGGGCTCCCACTCTCTCTCTCTCTCTCTCTCTCTCTCTCTCTCTCCCAGCAGACCCGTACTGAATTACTCGAATGCATGATAGTCCGTTTTCCTCCCGCCAGAGCGAAATCGTTCTATATAAGGATGTGCGTTGTCCCCGAGGCGAGGCCGAGGACGAGAAACGACACTGACTCGAACAGCGCTGAATATATTCCTCTACCTACCTGTGCCTCGGCCAGCCTTACAGAAGGGGGGGAGGGTTTGGGTAAAGCTTGAGCCCGCCAAGGCGGCAAGGCGGCGGGCTCCCACTCTCTCTCTCTCTCTCTCTCTCTCTCTCTCTCTCCCAGCAGACCCGTACTGAATTACTCGAATGCATGATAGTCCGTTTTCCTCCCGCCAGAGCGAAATCGTTCTATATAAGGATGTGCGTTGTCCCCGAGGCGAGGCCGAGGACGAGAAACGACACTGACTCGAACAGCGCTGAATCTATTCCGAACTTGTTAGTACAGCCCACCGACAGCAGAAAATTAACATTTGCGAACACTGTCCTGGACTAATACATGTGGCCGAAATACACTCACTGATTTCTAGAAGAGCATGCCGAATAGTGGTAGCGATCGCCCGACACAAGGGTAAGGGGTAGACCTCCGCCTGCTTAGAAGCAATCTTGGAGCCTTTCATCTCCAGGGTGAAGTGAGTCTTGCCGGTGAAGGAACAGGCCCCTCGCCCACGACGTCGAAGACCCAGCGGCTGCAAGTCGACGCGGCACCCCAGGAGCCGGGCTGATTTTCTCCAGGCCGTGCCGAAATCGCACATGTCGAAAACAACTTCACTGACTCCAGGAAGGCTTCGGGCACGAAGGCCGACAGGCTGTCTCCATAGATGGGAGCTCGCTGGATTTCCGGCGACCACTGGACATTCGCACAACCGGCATTCACGAAATAGTGGCGGCGCACAGGGAGTTGCCGAGGTCGACTTCCCTGCGGCAACTAGCACTGATATTCGGCAGGCCAGCGGGCAACTCGGAGGTCCGCAAAGTAGGCGGGCCGCTCGGGCGGTTCCTGGCCAAAGAGAACGAGTTACACGGGGTCCCCATGAACACGGGCACAACTGACCCGCTCCTGATCCAACCTCTAATCAGTTTGATCAGCTTCTTGCTGCACATGTTGTGATCAGGCCCATGCCGAATATCGATCTCGAAAACTGGGTGGCCTAGACACCTCAAAGACTTCCTGGGGGTCTCAGAGAGGTGACCTGAGCCTGCGAAGATCTCGAGAATGGCGGGGCGCCTCGTGAGCTTCACAAGGCGCGGCAGGCATTCGCGAGGGCGGCGCCAATCCTCGAGGCTGCGTCCTCTGCGGCGTGCAGAAGGGTCTGGTCGAGGGCGCTCAGCTGCTCGTTGATGCGGCCACCCCTCTCGTAACGGACGAGGCTGCGGTCGCTCGCCCAGCGGCCGCGCTTCTTGGCACTCAGGAGCGCGCGCACCTTGAACAGGAGGTCGTGCGACACCCCCCCGCGGCGCAGGCGGTAGAGGCACGGCTCGCCGAGGGCGCCCGTGCCGACGGCGACGGACGCGGCCTTCAGCGAGCGGCTCCACGCCGCCTGGCCGAAGTTGAACACCGGCACGTCGTCGGGGAACTTCGCCTTGAGCGCTGCCAGCAGCTGCGGGAGCCAGGGGAACAGCGGGTTGTCGGCCAGGGGGCTCTCGTCCACGCATCCTGTCTTGGACGCGTCTCCCCCCTTTTGGGGGCGAAGGAGGATCGACCACATCTGGCTCGCACCGCCCTGCTGGTGACGGCCCGCAGCCGCTGGAGGCGCGATCAGCTTCCCCATCAGGCGCAGACACTCGCTCGGGCAAAAGTAAAAGACGAACGCGACGGCGCGCGCGACGGCCTCCATCACCTGGCCCGCCCCGATCATGTGCAGCATGCACGGGCAGAGGGCGATGCAGGGGTACGGCAGGCGACTCCGGGCAGGCACCATGCGCCTCCAGCCCGCCAGGGATCGCGCGCTGCGGGGCAGCTCCAGCGGCAGCCCGTGGGGGAACGGCCAGAAGTACCGGAGGCCCGCCATGAGCTTCGCCGGCACGTGCGCGAGCTCGCCCTGGAAGAACTTCTCCTGCATGTAGGTCGCGAGCGCGAGGTCGATGTCTGGGACCGACGTCAGGAAGGCCGCCTGGTCGCACGCCTGGCCGCGGCGCAGGCACCGCTCGTGGAAAGCCCTCAAGCACGACTGGTAGTCGGTGGCGGCCTTCGGGGTGACGCTCTGCAGCTCGAGGAAGGACGGCGCGCTGGCCGTCGCGACGGCGTCGGCAGCTGCCGGGAAGGCCCTCGCCCTCTTGGCGGCCCGCCGCTCCGACGCACCCGGGCCGTGGGGCACCCGCTCGCGGTAGGGGCGCCGGCCGCTCGGCCCGGGAGGGTCGGGCACCGCCACCGAGCGCGGCAGGCCCCCGGCGTGCTCGGCCGAGGCGAGCGGCACCAGCTGCTGGCTCGCCGCCGAGGCCGACGCCGACGAAGCCATCGCGGAGGGCCTCGAGGCCCGCGGGGCCCAGGGCGGCTGCTGGGTTCGGCGCAGCATGGAAGCGGAAAGCCCCGGCCCGCCCTCGAAAAGCCGCGTCGGCTGCGTTGGGCTCGGAAGGGACCCACCTCCAGCCGACGTAACAGTTCGAGGAAACAAGCAGGGCCGCAATCTGCCGGCAGCGCTGCAGCATACCTGGACTCGATGATCGCCCTTTCGTGACAGCCAGGATGGGAGCCATGCAATCGTTCAGGAACAGGTGCTTGCGACCGAAGTTCTGGGTGCTCCGAACGATGTGCTTCACGGTAAGGACCAAAGAACGGGCCTCGAGGACAACCTGGGCCTCCTTCCGGGCCCACTTCTGGGGCATAACGAGGGACCAGTCGCCGCTGTACATAGGCCCGGGGACCTCGGGGACCTCGGGGGCCTCGGGGAAGGGGGCCTTCGGGATCTCGGAGTCCTGGGGCGAGGAGGTGACGCCGCCGCTGACGGCGCACTTCAGGGCAGAGCCCCGAGGCTTGAGGGGGGCCTCGTGGGCCGCGGAGTAGCGGAGCCGCTCGGAGTAGTGGCCCACGCTCTGGACCTCCGGGACAGCACGGCGCCCGCGGACCACCCCAGCACCCCACCACGACGCGTCGGTGCAGTAGACCGAGGGGGGCCAGGCGGCGTCGGCGTCGCGGAAAGCGAATGCGATGAGGGCGGCACACCAACGAAGCTCTCTTTTTACAGACTTCCACAGAACTCGAGAGTCGTGACCAGCGCTCTCGATGAAAGGATAGGAGGCCTGCAGACATGATAAAAAGCTCCCGGCGCAATAAAGCTCGAGACGGGAACGCGACGCGACGACCCGAACACGGCCCCCGGAGGCGCAAGTCATGTTCGCCACCGCCAGACACCCAAGACGGATACGCCAGCCTACGCGGTGACTGATCTCGATCGTCGGCGACTCCGCGTCGAAGGTCCAGCCGAGAACGCCCCCGCCAGCCGACGCCGTCGGGCCGTGCGTGCGGAAGCCTGCCCCACGGAGGCTGCGGTCGACAGAGTCAGTCACGGTGCACGTGGGGATCTCGGAGAGGCCCAAGGCAACGAAGTTGTCCACGTATTCAGCATGTAAAACCTTGTTAGAATCACGGCAAAGTCGGACGGGAAGATGAGCATCATCAAAGGCTAAGCTAGGAGAAGCCAGAGTATTGGTACGAGCTCGAAACTCCATGATTCGCTGACAAATCCAGAGGTTGTGCTTCCACCCCGTCGGTGCGGCGGTAAAACAGGGCGTGACCCAATCAGAGGCCCTCAAGGGCCGCCCCGCGCTGTCGACCGAGATACCCAGGACCCCAGCACGAACGCGAGGACGCCCAAAATACTGCCAAAACTCTTGAGGTAACTGGATTCTACAGAATGCATCTGCTTCTCCCACGAAGATCGGGCCCCCTCCGTCAACCTCCAGTGCTGAAAAAGGCCGAGCCAGTAGCTAGGTCAGCGCGAGGGGGCTCGCCAAAATGCTCTCCTGCCTGCCGCCCGTCAAGGATGAGACGGAGGTCGCCGTTCTTCTTCGCTACAAAGAAGACTCCAACGCGAGACGTGCAATCACGCCTCCACGTCACCGTTTCGACTCTTTGAGACGGTGGAGAAAGCGTGCATAAAGCCGAGGATGGGAACGGAGGTAAGGATCGTTGTAGACTCTGGGGACAGAGGAAGAGGTATCTGCAACAGCTGGATCAGGACGCCGTAGCGCATGCAACTCATCAACTATGGCTTCGCCGACAGGGCCGCCCAACTGCACAACATCCGCGGGTGACCACCCAGCGGGAGGAACGGCAACGCGATCTATATTGGCCTCGCTGATGGGAACCACTGAGCTGCCAACCTGCTGGTAGCCCGGGCTGATGCGGAGCTCTCGTAAGGTCCCTGCTGGTGATCGGTCATTGGGTGGTTTGCCAAGACGACGGACTGCACGCTGGATATGACCTCAACCCGCTTCCTGGGCGGCCGATAGCTTATGTACGCCTTCCAAACCACGACATCCGTATGACTCGTTCAATGCGGTAACCACTTCCGAGACCAGGGATGCTGACTGACGGTGGACCTCGAATCTCCCACGAACTTTGCGAGAGACAGGGGCCCTAGAGGAGTCGAGGGAGGCCGGCACAGGAAGGGGAAAAAGGTCACGGGGGCAGGCGCGCGCCACGGGGCCAGATGCCACGCGAAGGCGCGAGAAGGACTGGGGCGGAGCACAGAGAGGTGTCGGCGGCCTCGAGCGGCTGAAAATCCAGGCGCGCCTGCCGCAGCGAGCCTAGCCCCTCAGAAAATGTGCGACGGGCGCCGGGGGGAAGGCGACCGCGCGCGCGCCGCGGGGCGGATCCCCGGGGCGCGCTCGAGCTTGGGCTAAGCCGAACCCCGGCCCGCGTCGGCCCTCTCTTCTCGGGCCTTGCGGACCTGCTTCAAGATGTTGGCGTCGCGCTCCACCTGCTTGCCAACCCGCTCAACGAGAGCCGGGCGCGCCATGGCGTCGCCCGACTCCCGCTGCCCACGGAACGCCGTGAACTCGTCGAGGTAGCCGAAGGCGCCGACGGCGCTTCCGCGGCCGCGGCCGCGGCCCTTCTTCTTGCCGCCGCCCGCGCCGTCTCCAGCATCCCCAGAGGCGCCGGAGAAGTCGTCGTGCTTGGCGTAGGCGCACTCCACCAGCTGCACCTCACGCATCAGCGACTCGATGCCCGAGATGTTGGGCAGATCGAGGCCGTCGTGCGCGCCGAACAGCTCGAGCGCCTTCATGCCGAACTCGTGCATGGAAACGCCCCAGCTGTCCTTGTTGAGGTGGTGAACCATCACGAAGAAACGATGATGATCGAGAGGCCCACCGCCTCGGCGATCGATCCAGCGACAGCACCATGCGGTGGTACGAGGGCCCTCTACGGCCCATTCGGCGAAGGCGATCTCGCTGAGGGAAGCGGTCACCTCGCGCCACGGGCGGCGCACCCGCTGCCCGCTCTGGGTGATGACCGACAGGAGGCGAGCATCGCCGGCGGCCTCGAGCCCTCTGAACTCCTGGACCTGGTCCGAGCGGACGCGGCGCGCCAAGGCCACGCCGACCCCCGGCGCGGTGTGGAAGCCCACCTCGCCCGACATCACCTCCGCGCCGTTGGCGGTGACGAAGGGCCCGCGCGGGCCAAGCGAGGTCGTCTCGACAGTGACCAGGACCGGGCACGGCGCCATCGGGAGCTCGGCAACAGGCAGGGCCACAGGGGCGGCGCCGAAGGCCGCACCAGCGGGCGCCGGGCCCGGCGGCGGGGCCGCCATCGGGGCGGCGGCCGTCGGACGGCGGCCAGGGCGCCCGCGAGCAGGGGGGCGGCGCCCGCGATGGCTGGAGCGGGGCCGACCCCAGCGGGCACGGCGGGCGCCGCAGCCGGGAGCAGGGCCAGCGGCGCCGCGGCTCCAGGGGCCACCAGGGGCGCGGCGGCTCCGCCAAGGGGCGCGGCCCCAAGGAGCGCCAGAGGGGCCGCATCCCCACCGGCGGCTGGAGCCGCCGCTGCAGCGGCCGCCCCGGGGGCCGCCCACGCGGCGTCGACCAGGCTGCCGGCGGCGGGCAGCACCGCTGGCTGGCCAGCGGCCCGCCCCCGCGCCAGGTAGATGGCGTCGCAAAAGTCACCGCCTGGGCGCGAAGGTTGGCGAGGGCAGCGGCGTCCGGCTCCCTGTCGAAGCGGTAGACCTGGTTGCGGGGGATGCCCGGGGGCAGGGGCCGATGGACGTCTGACCAGCGCCAGGCCTCGATGTCCCGCGAGGCGCCCGAGAGGTCTATCTGCTCGGGGTCGCCGTCGGGCGAGACGCCGATGACCTCGTCGGGGTCAGTCGCTTGCGTCGCCGACGAGGCCAGCACCCCGACGACGCGCCGTTGATGGTAGAGCGCCCCCCCCACGCATCGCAGCCACAGCCAGGGCCTCAGGACTGGTGGCGGGGCCGCGGCTGGGATCATGATGACGACGGCGAACGCACCAGCCTCGGGCCAAGTTCAGCACCTGCAACCCGCCCAACCCAGGACGGAGACGGCGAGGCCAGCCACGAACCCGAAGACGAGGAGCCCACCGCGTGCCAGCCAGCTGGTCAGCGCCGGGAGCGATGCGGGGGCCGCGAGGCAGCCCGCCTCAGGAGCCCCTGGGCACGCTGGTCACGCCGGGCACGCCGGGCACGCGGGTGCCGGCGAGCAACGCACTGTGGGGCGCACCAGCGATCCGCAAGCTGCGTCGGGGCACCGCGGGCAGCACGCGAGCCACGCGAAGGTCGCCTGCCCAGCCCACTGCGCTGCGTGCAGTGCCAGGTCGGGCATGCGCGGGCCGCGGACGGACGCGGCTGCCTTCACCTTTAAAGCTTGAGCCCGCCAAGGCGGTAAGGCGGCCACTCTCTCTCTCCCAGCAGTCTAAAACCTGTTAAACAAATGATGACCCCCCCCTCCCCCCCCCCCCCCCCCCCCCCCCGGATCCCAGCTGTTATTAATTCGCAGCCGAAAAACTATGTTTTAACTGTCTCCCCTGGGAAATATTCTACGGATACAGATCGATGTATATACTTCATTTTGTGTTTTCATTTCGATGTGTACAGATCCCAAGTTGCGTTTCATTTTTCATTGTTTTTACGTCGCGATTCGTTTCGTTTTTCGTTTCGTTTCGCGCCGCCGTCGTCTTTTTCATTTCCTGATTGCGTTTCTGAGTTTTAGGCGTTCGCTTCGTTTTGTGTTTCGTTCTGTTTTTCGCTCAGTTCCGTTCGTTTTCTCTTGAACCGTAGCTTTTGAACGTTTGTTTCGTTTCTCGTTTCGTTGTTTATGTTGTTCCTGCTGTTGTGTTGCGCTCCTGGCCACTGCTTCAACGTGGGCCCCTGCTTTTGCTGTAGGCCCAACCATTGTTATGTGCGCTCGTTTTTCGTTCCGGTTTTCGCTCCGTTTCGTCTGCTTTCCTTGGGCCATAGTTTTGGCGCGTTCGCTTCGTTGTTGTTATTGTTGCATTGTTGCATTATGCGTTCCTTGCTTGACTTTCAACGCGGGTCCTGGCCTCTGCCTCAGCCCTTGCCATAGTTCCGTGCGTTCGTTTCGTTTCGTTTTTCGTTTCGGTGCGTGTTTTGTTTGTTTGTCGCCTTCCGCTTGAACCGTAGCTTTGTGGCTGTCGTGTCGTTGTTTCGTTTCGTTGTTCGTTTCTTCGTGGTTTTTCGCGCAACTGTTTTGCAATCTTGGCCAGAGTTTCAACGTGGATCCCAGCTTCAGCCGTAGCCCCAGCCGCAGTTTTGGGCGTTCGTTTTTCGTTTTGTTTTTGTTTCGCTGCTGTTGCCGTTCGCCTTGTGCATTAATTCCAGGCGTTCGCGGTTCGTTGTTTCCTCTCCCGCTTGAGCCCTGGGTTCCAGGGCTTTGGTACATCCCAGATTCCTAGACCCCCAGGCCGTGGACCATTCGGCGTTCGACTCTCGGGCCCTGAACTCTTGTGCCCTAGACGCCAAGGCATTGGATTCCTGGGCTCTAATTCCATGGCCCTGGACTCCTGGGCAGGGCCCTAGACTCCAGGGCCCTAGGTTCCAGGGCATGCGACCCCTGAGCCGATAGAGTCACAGGCCGTAGACTCTTGACCCCTTTGGGGAACCTTTGGGGAACTCTCTGGAAACCCATGCTTGGAGAACCCTCTAGGAACTTTCTGGAAGCCCTTCGGGAACCGTATGGGAACCCTTTGGACACCTTTTGGAAACCCTTTTACAAAATCCTTTGGGAACGAATTTGGAATCCTCTGGGAACCACTCTGGTAACCCTTTGGACATCTTTTCGAAACCCTTTGGGCACCTTTTGGAGACCTCTTTGTAAACCATTGCCGAAACCCTTTTGGAAATAAGTTTGGAAACCCTTCGGAAAGACATTGAGTACCCTCTGTAATCCTTCTGCAACCTTTTAGGGTTTCGTTCGAAAGCCTGTGGGGACCCTTGTGAATGCCCTTTGTAAACCAATTGGACATCCGTTTGTAAATCCAATGGGAAACCTTTGGGACCACTATAGAACCCCCTTTGGGAAACCTGTGGACCCCCTTTGGAAACCGTTTGGAAACCCTCTGGCTACCCTGTGGAGACCCTCTGGAAGCCTTCGGGATACCCTCTGGAAAGCTTCTGGGGAACCTGCTGGAAATCTTCTGGGAACCCTCTGGAAACACGTTGGAAACCTATGGTTGCCTTTTGGAAACCCTTTGGGCACGAGGGGTGCACCAGAGGAGTCTGGGCGAGAGGGTCACCGAGGAACAGCGGGCTCGCCTGTTTTGCCAGGGTATGAGCACTGAAGTCTGAGTAAGAACAGAACCCAACTGTCGTGACAGCGTGCCAGTGCAGCGCCGCAGCCAGCGTGCCAGCGCAGCAACGCCAGCCTTGTGTCAGCGCAGCAGTGTCCGCCACCGTGCCAGCGTAGCACCTTGAGCCGCCATGGCAGTGCAGCGGCGCCAGCCTTGTGCCAGCGCAGCAGCGTCAGCCACCGTGCAGGCGCAGCACCGTCAGCCTTGTGCCAGCGCAGCAGCGCCAGCGCAACAACGTGAGCCCCCGTGCCAGCGCAGCAGCGTCAGCCACTGTGCCAGCGCAGCAACGCAGTTATCGTGCTCGGGCAGCAGCGTCAGCCACCGTGCCAGCGCAGCATCTTGAGACACCGTGACAGCGCAGCACCGCCAGCCTTGCGCCAGCGCAGCAGCGTCAGCCCTGTGCCAGCGGAGCAGTGTCGGAAGGAGGAGGAAGATGAGGAGGAGGAGGAATTGGGAAACAGAGGACGTGGAGAAAGAGGAGAAAGAGGAGGAAGGAAGGAAGGACGGAAGGAAGTAACGAAGAAAGGAGGATGACGAAGAGGAGGAGGAGGAGGAGGAGGAGGAGGACGACGAAGAGGAGGAGGAGGAGGAGGGCGAGGAGAAGGAGGAGGGAGGAGGAGGAGGGGAGGAGGAGGAGAGAGGAGGAGGAGGAGGAGGGGGAGGAGGAGGAGGAGGAGGGAGGAGGGAGGGGGAGGAGGGAGGGAGGAGGAGGAGGAGGAGGGGAGGAGGAGGAGGAGGAGGAGGAGGAGGAGGAGGAGAGGAGGAGGAGGGAGGATAGAGGAGGAGGAGGAGGAGGAGAGGAGGAGGAGGGAGGAGGAGTAGGAGTAGAAGGAGGAGGAAGAGGAGGAGAGGAGAGGAGGAGGGAGAGGAGGAGGAGGGAGGAGGAGGGAGGAGGAGGAGGAGGACGAGGAGGAGGAAGGCGGAGGGAGGAGGAGGAGGAGGAAGAGGAAGAGGATCACGAGGAGGGCGCAGGAGGAGGAGGAGGAGGAGGAGGAGGGTGACGACGACGACGACCAGGCCGAAGAAGTTGGGTCGGATCATCTTGGGGATGCCGCGTCGGGTCTGGAGGCCGCTTCTTGGGCCACGAGCGCCCCCACGAGAGTTTTGGTTACAGAGGCCCTTGAGGAGAGGTTACCGCTACCAGAAACTCGGACTATGATTGGATCTGGTTGCAGGGGCCAAGCGGCCTCAACAAGGGCCCAGTGCTCATATGAGAATAATGCGACAGCTCACGTAGCAAGGCGCAGGGCGACGCGCTGTCCATTAGAGATCGGCTGCAGGAGCCGAACCCAGTGGCCTCCACAAGGGCCCAGCGGCCCACTAAACTAGGACATTTGTACCGCGGGCCTCCTGGGCCACGTTGGCCCCTGGGGCCCCGCGGTGTTCTCCAAGGGGTTAAGCGCTCCAGCTCAGGTGACCTTCTTCTTGTTTCTCCTTTTCGTTGCGGCCCTGACTTCCTGCCACTGGTCTTCCTGCCACGTCTGAATTCGCGCGGGAACCCGACGTCGTAATGGACATGAGGAACCAAGCGGCCTCAACAAGGGCCCAATGCTCCCACAGGCGTAGGACGCGATTCTAGCGCGTAGACCCAGGACCACGGGGATCATACCAGAACGCCCCTTGCATGACGAAGCGTTCTTGGAGAACGGTCCGCTCTGGAATCCCTTGCATGACGAAGCGATATTGGAGAACGGTCCGCTCTGGAACCCTTAGCTCTGCAACCGTTGTTCTGGAATCCTGGATCCTCGCGAGGGGTGCCAACCCCTCCCCGCCCGCGATTTTATTCAGCGGCGCGTGCCGCGAGGATGGGTCGGTTGTAGACCTCCCGTTTGAACTCGCGCGGGCAGGTTTTTTTCGACCTGGCGTCTGGTAGGAGGAACCAAGCGGCCTCAACAAGGGCCCAGTGTCCCCACGAGAGCCGGACAAGAACCAAGCGTTGGAGGCATAGAACGAGTCGGGCCCATGGAGCGCATTGGCAAAGATAAGCGAGCCAATGGGCTCCTACGGTGGCCTCATGGGCCCTGCGCCTCTGGGGCCCTACGGAGGATGGATGGGGACGAGGGGCGGAGGAAGAGGAGGAAGAGGAAGAGGAGGAGGGGGAGGGGGAGGCGGAGAAGGACGAGGAAGAGGAGAAGGAGGACGAGAACGAAGAGGAGGAAGAGGAGGAAGAGGAGGAAGAGGAGGAGGAGGAGGAGGAGGAGGAGGAAGAGGAGAGGAACAAGAGCAGGAGGAGGAGGAAGAAAAGGACGAGGAGGACGAGGAAGGGGAGGAGGGGAGTGTCCAGGGGATGAGGTGGGGGATAAGGAGGAGTAGGAGGAGGAAGAGGAGGAGACAAGATCCTGATGAACAGGTGGCGCAGGAGGAGGAGGAGGAGGAGGAAGTTGGAGAGATAAGAAATTGGCCCAAAAAGCGCGCTCTCTATGCTGCCAGCTGTTGGACGGGGTTCGGAGGCGGGGAGAGGACGATTGCGGAGGAGGAGGAGGAGGAAGAGGAGGAGGAGGAGGAGGAGGAGGAGGACGACGACGAAGACGACGACGACGACAGCCATTTGGGCCTTTTGGCGTGGAATCGGCGCTCGCAGAGCCAGCTCTTAGGGCCTTTTTTAAATGATCTTGCGTCTTGGGGCTTTGGGGGCGCCGCTTTGGGTCCCGGAGGGTCCTCTCTGGCGCGCCGAGGCCGAAGTCTATGCACAGAGTTGGGATCTCGGGCCTTTTTGAGTCCTTCTTCGGGGGCCCTTGGGCCTGTCATCGGGCCTGGGTGACGGGCCCAAGGAGGCGCGCCGTGGCCCTACTCTTTGGATAGGGTTGGGTCGGTGCCTTTTCTTCGGGATGACTTTGCGCCCTGGGGGCCTGTTATACACTTCGGATCCCCGCAAGGTTCAGCGCCATGCATTGGCATGGTTCTCGGGAAACCTTGGAGTTGCTCGGCCCCTTTTTGGCTCTTCTTCGGTGCCCTCTTGGGCCCAACTCTATGCATAGAGTTGGGCCTTTGGGCGTTCTTGAGGTCCCCTCTTCTGGTTTTCTTGAGCTCTCCAGGCCCGGCTGGAGCTACTTTTCGGGGCTCGAGTGGAGCCGTCAGGCTCCCGAAGGCCCATCTCTTTGGGTAGAGTTTGGCCTTTTGGGCCTTCTTGAGGCTCCGTTGGGGGCGCGTTGGGCCCTCCTCGGGCTCTTCTTCGGGGCCCTCTTGGGCCCCCTGTGGCCTCCCACGGCCCACATCTATGCATAGAGTTGGGCCCGTTGCGCTTTCTTCAGGTTCCTTTTCGAGTTTTCTTGAGCTCTCTAGGCCCGCTTGGAGCTAATGTGCGGGTCCCGAGTGGAGCCTTCAAGCACCCGAAGGCCGATCGCAATGGGTAGAGTGGGGCTGTGGAGCCTTCTTGAGGCTCCCTTGGGGCCTGCTGGGCTCTCCTTGGGCTCTTCTTCGGGGCCCTCATGGGCCCTTGTGGCCACCCAAGGCGCAACTCTATGCACAAAGTTGGGCCCTTGGGCGTTCTTGAGATTCCCTTCTCATTGTTGTGATCTCTTTAAGCCCGCTTTGAGCTAACCTTCGGGCCCCGAGTGGAACCTTCAGACACCCGAAGGCCGATCTCAATTTGCAGAGTGGGGCTATGGACCTTCTTGAGGCTCCCTCGGGGGTCTGCTGGGCCTTGCTCTGGCTTTTTTCTGGACCCTCTTGGGCCCATGTGGCCTCCCAAGGCCGAACTCTATGCATAGAGTTGGGCCCGTTGGGCTTTCTTCAGATTCCCGTCGGGTTTTCTTGAACTTTCTAGGCCCGCTTGGAGCTAATCTGCGGGTCCCTGGTTGGGCCTTCAGGCACCCGAAGGCCGATCTCAATTGGTAGAGTTGGGCCCTTGGACCTTCTTGAGGCTCTCTTGGGTCTCATTTTGGGTTTTCTGGATCTCTCTAGGCCCGCTTGGAGCTAACCATTGGGGCCGTAGTGGAGCCTTCAGGCACGCGAAGGCCCATTTCTTTGGGTAGAATTGGGCCTTTGGGCCTTCTTGAGGCCTTCTTGGGAGCCTGCTAGGCCCTCCTCGGGCTCTTCTTCGGGGCCCTCCTGAGCCCCTGTGGCCTCCCACGGCCCAACTCTATGCATAGAGTTGGGCCTTTGGGCGTTCTTGAGGTCCCCTCTTCGGGTTGTCTTGGGTCGTGCCTCCAGGCACCCGAAGGCCCATCTCTATGGGTAGAGTTGGTCCTTTGGGCCATCTTGAGGCTCCCTTGGGGGCCACTGGCTCTTCTTCGGGGCCCCCTTTGGCCATCCAAGACCCGACTCTATCGAGTTGGGCCGGTGGGCTTTCTTGGGGCCCCCTTTCGGGCTTTCTTGAGCTTTCTGGGCCCGCTTAGAGCTAGTGTGTGGGACCCGAGTGGAGCCTTTAGGCACCCGAAGGCCGGTCTCAATGGGTAGAGTTGGGCCGTTGGGGCTTTGAGGCTACCTTGGGGGCCTGCTAGGCCCTCCTCGGGCTCTTCTTCGGGGCCCTCCTGGGCCCGTTGGGCTTTCTTGAGGTCTCATTTTCGGTTTTCTTGATCTCTCTAGGCCCACTTCAAGCTACATAGGGGCCCTTGTGGCGCCTTCAGGCTCCCGAAGGCCCATCTTTATGGGTAGAGTTGGGCCTTTAGGCTTTCTCGAGGCTCCCTTGGGAGCCTGCTAGGCCCTCCTCGGGCGCTTCATCGGGGCCCTCGTGGGCCCCCTTTGGCCATCCAAGGCCCGACTCTATGCATAGAGTTGGGCCCGTTGGGCTTTCTTCAGATTCCCGTCGGGTTTGTTGAGTTTTCTAAGCCCGCTTGGAGCTAATCTGCAAATCCCTAGTGGGATCTTCAGGCACCCGAAGGCGCATCTCTATGGGTAGCGCTAGGTCTTTGGACCTTCTCGGGGCTCCTTTTGGAGCCTGCTGGGCCCTCTTCGGGCTCTGCTTCGGGGCCCTCTTGGGCCCCTGTGGCCGCCCAAGGCCCAACTCTATGCATAGAGTTGGGCCCCTGGGCTTCCTTCAGGTTTCTTCAAGTTTTCGTGAGCTCTCTAGGCCCGCTTGGGGCTAACCTGCGTGTCCCGAGTAGAGCCTTCAGGCACGCGAAGGCCAATCTCTATGGGTAGAGTTGGTCCTTTGGGCCTTCTTGAGGCTCCCTTGGGGGCCTGCTGGTGGAGGTCCTCTTGGGCCCTCGTGGCCACCCAAGGCTCTCAACTCTATGTATAGAGTTGGGCCCTTGGGCTCTCTTGAGGTTCCCGTCTGGTTTTCTTGAGCTCTCTAGGCCCGCTTCGAAGTAAGTCTGGGGCCGTAGCGGAGCCTTCAGGCACGCGAAGGCCGATCTCAATGGGTAGAGTTGGGCCGTTGGGCCTTCTTGAGGCCTTCGTGGGGGCCTGCTGGGCCCTCCTCGGGCTCTTCTTCGGGCCCCTCTTGGGCCCCTGTGGCCTTCCACGGCCCAACTCTATGCGTAGAGTTGGGCCCTTGGGTTTTCTTGAGGTGCCCTTTCGGGTTTTCTTGAGCTCTCTAGGCCCGCTTGGAGCTAATCCGCGGGCCCCCAGTTGGGCCTGCAGGCACCCGAAGCCCGCTCTCTATGGGTAGAGTGGGGCCGTTGGACCTTCTTGAGGTCCCCTTGGGGGCCTGCTGGTGGAGGTCCTCGGGCCCTTCGGGGCCCTCCTCGGCCCCCTGTGGCCACCCAGGGCCCAACTCTATGCATAGAGTTGGGCCCGTTGGGCTTTCTTGAGGTCCCCTTTCGGGTTTTCTTGAGCTCTCTAGGCCCGCTTCGAGGTAATATTCGGGGCCTTGGTGGGGCCTGCAGGCACCCGAAGGCTCATCTGTTTGGGTAGAGGAGTTTTTTTTTCGGGGGCGGCTTTCTCGAGGCTCCCTTGGGAGCCTGCCAGGCCCTCTTCGGGCTCTCCATCGGGGCCCTCGGGGGCCCCCTTGGCCACCCCACGGCCCAACTCTGTGCTTCAAGTTGGGGCCGTGGGCTTTCTTGAGGCTCACTTTGCGATGCCTCACGTGCCTTTCGCGGGCTCTTCTTCAGGACCCTCTTGGAACCTTTTGGCGCCAGACTTTGGCCGTTAGGCTTTCGCGACGCCCTCTTGGGGGCCCCGCGCCCCCTCCAACGCCCTCTTCGATTTCTCAGGCGCCGAACGGCCGAACTCTTTGGGCCATGCAAAGGCGTTGGCTTTCGGGCGCGCGCGTCGACCTCATTGAGTGTAGGGTTGCGTTCATCCCACATTCATATGACAGCTTCTTGAAATCTGAATGGAAGTTTACATTGGGTTTTCACCATTGGGTTTCTAAGTTAGGTTCGTATTTCTTTCAAAAATCCTACGAATGCGTTGGCTTTCGGGCGCGCGCGCGTCGACCTCAGTGTGGGGTTGCGTATATCCCACAGTCATACGACAGCCTCTTGAAATCTGATGCATAGAGTTGGGCCCTTGGGCTTTCTTGAGTTTCCCTTCTCATTTTTGTGATCTCTCTACGCCCGCTTGGAGCTAACCTTCGGGCCCCTAGTAGAACCTTCAAACACCCGAAGGCCGATCTCAGTTCGCAGAGTGGGGCCATGGACCTTCTTGAGGCTCCATCGGGGGCCTGCTGGGCCTTCCTCTGGCTTTTTGTTCTAAACCCTCTTGGGCCCATGTGGCCTCCCAAGGCCCAACTCTATGCATAGAGTTGGGCCCGTTGGGCTCTCTTCAGGTTCCCGTCGGGTTTTCGTCAGCTTTCTAGGCCCGCTTGGAGCTAATCTGCGAATCCCTAGTGGGATCTTCAGGCACCCGAAGGCGCATCTCTATGGGTAGAGCTAGGCCCTTGGACCTTCTCGAGGCTTCTTGTGGGGCCTGCTGGGCCCTCCTCGGGCTCTTCTTCGGGGCCCTCTTGGGCCCCTGTGGCCTCCCACGGCCCAACTCTATGCATAGAGTTGGGCCCGTTCGTTTTTTTGTTTGTTTTTTGATGTCTCGTTCTGGGTTCTCTTGATCTTTCTAGGCCCGCTTAGGGTAACCATTGGGGCCGTAGTGGAGCCTCCAGGCACGCGAGGGCCCATCTCTATGGGTAGAGTTAGGCCTTTGGGCCTTCTTGAGGCCTTCTTGGGAGCCTCGCAGGCCCTCCTCGGGCTCTTCTTCGGGGCCCTCTTGGGCCCCTGTGGCCTTCCACGGCCCAACTCTATGCGCAGAGTTGGGCCGTGGGACGTTCTTGAGGTCCCCTCTTCGGGTTGTCTTGGGTCGTGCCTCCAGGCACCCGAAGGCCCACCTCCATGGGTAGAGTTGGGCCGTTGGGCCCTCTTGAGGCTCCCTTGGGGTCCAAATGGGCCCTCCTCT
This sequence comes from Prorocentrum cordatum, assembly GCA_963575745.1. Classification (NCBI taxonomy): domain Eukaryota; class Dinophyceae; order Prorocentrales; family Prorocentraceae; genus Prorocentrum; species Prorocentrum cordatum. Next base: position 181,165 of record CAUYUJ010003958.1, read on the forward strand.
GACTCTTCTTCGGGGCCCCATTTGGCCAGCCAAGGCCCGACTCTATCGAGTTGGGTCGGTGAGCGTTCTTGGGTCCCCCTTTTGGGTTTTCTTGAATTCTCTGGACCCGCTTGAAGCTAATGTGCGGGTCCCGAGTGGAGCCTTCAGGCACCCGGAGGCCGATCTCGATGGGCAGAGTTGAGCCGTCGGGGCTTCTTGAGGCTGCCTTGGGGGCCTGCTAGGCCCTCCTCGGGCTCTTCTTCGGGGCCCTCCTGAGCCCTTGTGGCCACCCAAGGCCCAACTCTATGCATAGAGTTGGGCCCGTTGGGCTTTCTTGAGGTCTCATTTTGGGTTTTCTTGATCTCTCTAGGCCCACTTCAAGCTAACCATCGGGGCCCTTGTGGCGTCTTCAGGCACGCGAAGGCCCATCTCTATGGGTAGAGTTGGGCCTTTGGGCTTTCTCGAGGTTCCCTTGGGAGCCTGCTGGGCCCTCCTCGGGCGCTTTATCGGGGCCCTCGTGGGCCCCCCTTTGGCCATCCAAGGCCCGACTCTATGCGTAGGGTTGGGCCCGTTGGGTTTTCTTCAGATTCCCGTCGGGTTTTCTTGAGCTTTCTAGGCCCGCTTGGGGCTAATCTGCGAATCCCTAGTTGGATCTTCAGGCACCCGAAGGCCCATCTCTATGGGTAGCGCTAGGTCTTTGGACCTTCTCGAGGCTCCTTTTGGAGCCTGCTGGGCCCTCTTCGGGTTCTTCTTCGGGGCCCTCTTGGGCCCCTGTGGGCGCCCAAGGCCCAACTCTATGCATCGAGTTGGGCCCCTGGGCTTCCTTCAGGTTTCCTCAGGTTTTCGTGGGCTCTCTAGGCCCGCTTGGGGCTAACCTGCGTGTCCCGAGTAGAGCCTTCAGGCACGCGAAAGCCAATCTCTATGGGTAGGGTTGGCCCTTTGGGCCTTCTTGAGGCTCCCTTGGGGGCCTGCTGGTGGAGGCCCTCTTGGGCCCTCGTGGCCACCCAAGGCTCAACTCTATGTATAGAGTTGGGCCCGTTGGGCTTTCTGGATGTCACCTTTCGGGTTTTCTTGAGCTCTCTAGGCCCGCTTCGAGGTAATCTTCGGGGCCTTGGTGAGGCCCGCAGGCACCCGAAGGCCGATCTCAATGGGTAGAGTTGGGCCGTTGGGCCTTCTTGAGGCCTTCGTGGGGGCCTGCTAGGCCCTCCTCGGGCTCTTCTTCGGGCCCCTCTTGGGCCCCTGTGGCCTCCCACGGCCCAACTCTATGCATAGAGTTGGGCACGTTGGGCTTTCTTCAGATTCCCGTCGGGTTTTCTTGAGCTTTCTAGGCCCGCTTGGAGCTAATCTGCGGGTCCCTAGTTGGGCCTTCAGGCACCCGCAGGCTGATCTCAATGGGTAGGGTTGGGCCGTTGGGCCTTCTTGAGGCTTTCTTGAGGGGCCTGCTGGGCCCTCCTCGGGCTCTTCTTCGGGGCCCTCTTGGGCCCCTGTGGCCTCCCACGGCCCAACTCTATGCATAGAGTTGGGCCCGTTGGGCTTTATTGAGGTCCCCTTTCGGGTTTTCTTGAGCTCTCTGGGCCCGCTTCGAGGTAATCTTCGGGGCCTTGGTGGGGCATGCAGGCACCCGAAGGCCCATCTGTTTGGGTAGAGGAGTTGTTGTTTTCGGGGGCGGCTTTCTCGAGGTTCCCTTGGGGGCCTGCTGGGCCCTCCTCGGGCTCTTCATCGGGGCCCTCGTGGGCCCCCTTGGCCACCCCGCGGCCCAACTCTGTGCTTAAAGTTGTGGCCGTGGGCTTTCTTGAGGCTCACTTTGCGATGCCTCCCGTGCCTTTTCGCGGGCTCTTCCTCAGGGCCCTCTTGGAACCTTTTGGCGCCAGACTTTGGCCGTTAGGCTTTCGCGACGCCCTCTTGGGGGCCCCTCGCCCCCCCAACGCCCTCTTCGATTCCTCAGGCGCCGAAGGGCCGAACTCTTTGGGCCATGCAAGGGCGTTGGCTTTCGGGCGCGCGCGTCGACCTCATTGAGTGTAGGGGTGCGTACATCCCACATTCATATGACAACTTCTTGAAATCTGAGAATGAAAGTTTACATTGGGTTTTCACCATTGGGTTTCTATGTTAGTTTCGTTCTTCTTTCAAAAATCCTACGAAGGCGTTGGCTTTCGGGCGCGCGCGCGTCGACCTCAGTGCGGGTTGCGTATATCCCACAGTCATACGACAGCCTCTTGAAATCTGATGCATAGAGTTGGGCCCTTGGGCTTTCTTGAGTTTCCCTTCGCATGTTTATGATCTCTCTAAGCCCGCTTGGAGCTAACCTTCGGGCCCCTAGTAGAACCTTCAAACACCCGAAGGCCGATCTCAATTCGCAGAGTGGGACTATGGACCTTCTTGAGGCTCCATCGGGGGCCTGCTGGGCCTTCCTCTGGCTTTTTTTCTGAACCCTCTTGGGCCCATGTGGCCTCCCAAGGCCCAACTCTATGCATAGAGTTGGGCCCGTTGGGCTTTCTTCAGATTCCCGTCGGGTTTTCTTGAGCTTTCTAGGCCCGCTTGGAGCTAATCTGCGGGTCCCTAGTTGGGCCTTCAGGCACCCGCAGGCTGATCGCAATGGGTAGGGTTGGGCCTTTGGGCCTTCTTGAGGCTCTCTTGGGGGCCTGCTGGGCCCTCCTCGGGCTCCTCTTCGGGGCCCTCTTGGGCCCCTGTGGCCTCCCACGGCCCAACTCTATGCATAGAGTTGGGCCCGTTCGTTTTTTTTGTGTGTTTTGTTTTTTGTATGTCTCGTTTTGGGTTCTCTTGAGCTTTCTAGGCCCGATTGGAGCTAACCATTGGGGCCGTAGTGGAGCCTTCAGGCACGCGACGGCCCATCTCTATGGGTAGAGTTAGGCCTTTGGGCCTTCTTGCGGCCTCCTTGGGAGCCTCCTGGGCCCTCCTCGGGCTCTTCTTCGGGGCCCTCTTGGGCCCCTGTGGCCTTCCACGGCCCAACTCTATGCACAGAGTTGGGCCTTGGGACGTTCTTGAGGCCCCCTCTTCGGGCTGTCTTGGGTCGTGCCTCCAGGCACCCGAAGGCCCACCTCCATGGGTAGAGTTGGTCCTCTGGGCCCTCTTGAGGCTCCCTTGGGGTCCAAATGGGCCCTCCTCTGGCTCTTCTTCGGGGCGCCCTTTGGCCAGCCAAGGCCCGACTCTATCGAGTTGGGTCGGTGAGCGTTCTTGGGTCCCCCTTTCGGGTTTTCTTGAATTCTCTGGGCCCGCTTGGAGCTAATGTGCGGGCTGGGCCGTTGGGCTTTCTCGAGGCTCCCTTGGGAGCCTGCTGGGCCGTCCTTGGGCGCTTTATCGGGGCCCTCGTGGGGGCCCCTTTTGCCATCCAAGGCCCGACTCTATGCGTAGGGTTGGGCCCGTTGGGTTTCCTTCAGATCCCCCTCGGGTTTTGTCGAGCTTTCTAGGCCCGCTTGGAGCTAATCTGCGAATACCTAGTGGGATCTTCAGGCACCCGAAGGCGCATCTCTATGGGTAAATCTAGGTCTTTGGACCTTCTCGAGGCTCCTTTTGGAGCCTGCTGGGCCCTCTTCGGGCTCTTTTTCGGTGCCCTCTTGGGCCCCTGTGGCCGCCCGAGGGCCCAACTCTATGCATAGAGTTGGGCTCCTGGGCTTCCTTCAGGTTTCTTCAGGTTTTCGCGCGCTCTCCAGGCCCGCTTGGGGCTAACCTGCGTGTCCCGAGTAGAGCCTTCAGGCGCGCGAAGGCCCATCTCTATGGGTAGAGTTGGTCATTTGGGCCTTCTGGAGGCTGCCTTGGGAGCCTGCTGGCGGAGGTCCTCTTGGGCCCTTGTGCCCACCCAAGGCCCAACACTATGTATAGAGTTTGGCCCGTGGGCTTTCTTGAGGTTCCCGTTTGGTTTTCTTGAGCTCTCCAGGCCCGCTTCGAGGTAAGTTTGGCGCCGCAGTGGGGCCTTCAGGCACCCGAAGGCCGATCTCAGTGGGTAGAGTTGGGCCTTTGGGCCTTCTTGAAGCCTTCGCGGGGGCCTGCTAGGTCCTCCTCGGGCTCTTCTTCGGGGCCCTCTTGGGCCCCTGTGGGCTCCCGCGGCCCAACTCTATGCATAGAGTTGGGCTCTTGAGCTTTCTTGAGGTCTCCTTTCGGGTTTTCTTGAGCTCTCCAGGCCCGCTTGGAGCTAATCTGCGGGTCCCTAGTTGGGCCCTCAGGCACCCGAAGCCCGTTCTCTATGGGTAGAGTGGTGCTGTTGAGCCTTCTTGAGGTTCCGTTGGGGGCCTGCTGGTGGAGGTCCTCGGGCTCTTCGGGGCCCTCCTCGCCCCCCTGTGGCCACCCGAGGCCCAACTCTATGCATAGAGGTGGGCCCGTTGGGCGTTCTTGAGGTACCCTTTCGGGTTTTCTTGAGCTCTCTGGGCCCGCTTCGAGGTAATCTTCGGGACCTTAGTGGGGCCTGCAGGCACCCGAAAGCCCATCTGTTTGGGTAGAGGAGTGTTTTTTTTTTCGGGGGTGGCTTTCTCGAGGCTCCCTTGGGAGCCTGCTGGGCCCTCCTCGGGCTCGTCATCGGGGCCCTCGTGGGCCCCTGTGGCCACCCCACGGCCCAACTCTGTGCTTAAAGTTGGGGCCGTGGGCTTTCTTGAGGCTCACTTTGCGATGCCTCCCGTGCCTTTCGCGGGCGATTCTTCAGGGCCCTCTTGGGACCTTTTGGCGCCAGACTTTGGCCGCTAGGCTTCCGCGACGCCCTCTTGGGGGCCCCTCGCCCCCCCCAACGCCCTCTTCGATTTCTCAGGCGCCGAACGGCCGAACTCTTTGGGCCATGCAAAGGCGTTGGCTTTCGGGCGCGCGCGTCGACCTCATTGAGTGTAGGGTTGCGTTCATCCCACATTCATATGACAGCTTCTTGAAATCTGAGAATGAAAGTTTACATTGGGTTTTCACCATTGGGTTTCTATGTTAGTTTCGTTCTTCTTTCAAATCCTACGAAGGCGTTGGCTTTCGGGCGCGCGCGCGTCGACCTCAGTGTGGGGTTGCGTATAACCCAATTTTCATACGACAGCCTCTTGAAACCTGATGCATAGAGTTGGGCCCTTGGGCTTTCTGGAGTTTCCCTTGTCATTTGTGTGATCTCTCTAAGCCCGCTTGGAGCTAATCTGCGGGCCCCTAGTAGAACCTTCAAACACCCGAAGGCCGATCTCAATTCGCAGAGTGGGACTATGGACCTTCTTGAGGCTCCATCGGGGGCCTGCTGGGCCTTCCTCTGGTTTTTTTTCTATACCCTCTTGGGCCCACGTGGCCTCCCAAGGCCGAACTCTATGCATAGAGTTGGGCCCGTTGGGCTCTCTTCAGATTCCCGTTGGGTTTTCTTGAGCTTTCCAGGCCCGCTTGGAGCTAATCTGCGGGCCCCTAGTTGGGCCTTCAGGCACCCGCAGGCTGATCTCAATGGGTAGAGTTGGGCCGTTGGGCCTTCTTGAGGCTCTCTTGAGGGGCCTGCTGGGCCCTCCTCGGGCTCTTCTCCGGGGCACTCTTGGGCCCCTGTGGCCTCCCACGGCCCAACTCTATGCATAGAGTTGGGCCCGTTCGATTGTTTTGAGGTCTCGTTTTGGGTTCTCTGGATCTTTCTAGGCCCGCTTGGAGCTAACAATTGGGGCCGTAGTGGGGCCTTCAGGCACGCGAAGGCCCATCTCTATGGGTAGAGTTGGGCCTTTTGGGCCTCCGTGCGGCTCTCTTGGGGGCCTGCTGGGCCCTCCTCGGGCTCTTCTTCGGGGCCCTCTTGGGCCCCTGTGGGCTCCCACGGCCCAACTCTATGCATAGACTTGGGCCCGTTCGTTTTTTTTTTTTGGGGGGGGGGGAGGTCTCGTTTTGGGTTTTCTTGATCTTTCCAGGCCCGCTTGGAGCTGACCATTGGGGCCGTAGTGGAGCCTTCAGGCACGCGAAAGCCCATTTCTTTGGGTAGAATTGGTAGAGTTGGGCCTTCGGGCCTTCTTGAGGCCTTCGCGGGAGCCTCCGAGGCCCTCCTCGGGCTCTTCTTCTGGGCCCTCCTGAGCCCCTGTGGCCTTCCACGGCCCAACTCTATGCATAGAGTTGGGCCTTGGGACGTTCTTGAGGTCCCCTCTTCGGGTTTTCTTGGGTCGTGCCCCCAGGCGCCCGAAGGCCCACCTCTATGGGTAGAGTTGGTCCTTCGGGCCCTCTTGAGGCTCCCTTGGTGTCTAAATGAGCCCTCCTCTGGCTCTTATTCGGGGCCCCCTTTGGCCAGCCAAGGCCCGACTCTATCGAGTTGGGTCGGTGGGCGTTCTTGGGTTATCCTTTCGGGTTTTCTTGAATTCTCTGGGCCCGCTTGGAGCTAATGTGCGGGCCCCGAGTGGAGCCTGCAGGCACCCGAGGGCCGATCTCAATGGGTAGAGTTGAGCCTTCGGGGCTTCTTGAGGCTGCCTTGGGGGCCTGCCAGGCCCTCCTCGGGCTCTTCTTCGGGGCCCTTCTGAGTCCTTGTGGCCACCCAAGGCCCAACTCTATGCATAGAGTTGGGCCCGCTGGGCTTCCTTGAGGTCTCATTTTGGGTTGTCTTGATCTCCCTAGGCCCACTTGAAGCTAACCATTGGGGCCCTTGTGGCGCCTTCAGGCACGCGAAGGCCCATCTTTATGGGTAGAGTTGGGCCTTTAGGCTTTCTCGAGGCTCCCTTGGGAGCCTGCCAGGCCCTCCTCTGGCGCTTCATCGGGGCCCTCGTGGGCTCCCTTTGGCCATCCAAGGCCCGACTCTATGCGTAGAGTTGGGCCCGTTGGGCTTCCTGCAGACTCCCCTGGGGTTTTGTTGAGCTTTCTAGACCCGCGTGGAGCTAATCTGCGAATCCCTAGTGGGATCTTCAGGCACCCGAAGGCGCATCTCTATGGGTAGAGCTAGGTCTTTGGACCTTCTCGAGGCTCCTTTTGTGGCATGCTGGGCCCTCTTCGGGCTCTTTTTTTCGGGGCCCTCTGGGGCCCCTGTGGCCGCCCAAGGCCCAACTCTATGCATAGAGTTGGGCCCCTGGGCTTCCTTCAGGTCTTCAGGTTTTCGTGCGCTCTCTAGGCCCGCTCGGGGCTAACTTGCGTGTCCCGAGTAGAGCCTTCACGCATTCGAAGACCCATCTCTATGGGTAGAGTTGGTCCGCTGGGCCTTCTTGAGGCTGCCTTGGGGGGCCTGCTGGTGGAGGTCCTCTTGGGCGTTTGTGGCCACCCAGAGTTGGGCCCTTGGGCTTTCCTGAGGTTCCTGTCTGGTTTTCTTGAGCTCCCCAGGCCCGCTTCGAGGTAAGTTTGGGGCCGCAGTGGAGCCTTCAGGCGCGCGAAGGCCGATCTCAATGGGTAGAGTTGGGCCTTTGGGCCTTATTGAGGCCTTCTTGGGAGCGTCCTAGGCCCTCCTCGGGCTCTTCTTCGGGGCCCTCTTGGGCCCCTGTGGCCTCCCACGGCCCAACTCTATGCATAGAGTTGGGCTCTTGAGCTTCCCTGCGGTCTCCTTTCGGGTTTTCTTGAACTCTCCAGGCCCGCTTGGAGCTAATCTGCGGGTCCCTAGTTGGGCCTTCAGGCACCCGAAGCTCGCTCTCTATGGGTAGAGTGGGGCCGTTGGGCCTTCTTGAGGTTCCCTTGGGGGCCTGCTGGTGGAGGTCCTCGGGCTCTTCGGGGCCCTCCTCGGCCCCCTGTGGCCACCCGAGGCCCAACTCTATGCATAGAGTTGGGCCCGTTGGGCTTTCGTGAGGTTCCCTTTCGGGTTTTCTTGAACTCCCTAGGCGCGCTTCGAGGCAATCTTCGGGGCTTTAGTGGGGTTTACATTGGGTTTTCACCATTGCGTTTCTGAATTAACATCGTTCTCATCCATCAAAAACATACAAAAGGCGTTGGCGTTCAGGCGCGCGCGCGCGTCCACCTCATTGAGTGTGGGGTCGCATACACCCGCATTCATATGCCAGCCGCTTGAAATCTGAGAATTAAAATTTAGATTGGGTTCTCTCCATTGCGTTTGTGAGTTAGCATTGCGTTTCTCAAGCAAAAAAAAACCATACAAAAGGCGTTGGTTTTCGGGCGCGCGCGCATCCACCCCATTGAGTGTCGGGTCGCGTATATCCCGCATTCATATGACAGCCTCTTGAAATCTGAGAATGAAAGTTTACATGGGGTGTTCACCAAAGGGGTCCTAGTTGGTTGAGCTTCCTGGTTGGGTTCTCGCGGGGGTACGTCGGGCCCTGCGGTTTCCGAGCCACGTCCGGCCGTGGCGACGAGAGGCAAAAGAAACGCTTCAACGCTTACAAATTCAAGGTGCCGTCATCGCCGCCAGCGCCAACATCGCAGGAGGCTGCGCCACTCGCCCTCTTCGTCGCTGCCTCCGCCGTCGCCGTCGTTAACGAGCGTCTGGCCCAGACTCAGCCATTGCGTTGCGTGGCTTCCAATGCCGCACTTCCGCTTGCAATTCGATGCGGGCGGAGAGAGCTTCAAGTTTTCGAGTATAGGCTCATATGGTTCTGCAGCTAACAACAAGCGCAAATATACTGTTTTTCATCAGTCTTCCGCATCTACAGCTACACTTCTTGCGCACACGCCAACGGAAGTGAGCGTATCAGATTTCCGCGCCGTCGTTTCCCAATGGCGGAAGAGTGGCTTGGTGCCGAAAACGGCGCGCGCGCAATACGAGGAACTTAGCAAATACAATTTCAAGAAGTTGGTTGCGGATCCGCACGTACAGAATCTGTCCAATGGCCGTCCCCCGTCTGCGGTTCATGTCGCAGAGCATGGGGGCGCTGGCAATGGAACAAACTTGGATGCCGTTGGCGCCAGGAACACCAGTGCTCCTGCAGTGTGCGCCACTGGTGCCGCTGGCTCTAGCGTAACAGCGGCGCCTCTGGCCTTGGGGCCGCGCGTGCGTCTCTCCGTTAAACGCCCGTTTCCCGAGGACGCAGTTGGCTCTTCATCGTCAGTTGCGAAAGTGGCTGCCCAATCTCAAAGTGCGGATGCCGATGGCCCCTCTGCGTTGTCTTCTCAGGCGGTAGCGGATAGGTTTCGCCAAAGATTGTGCGGCTTGGTGTCTGAGTGGAACCAGAATTTCTCTGCATCTGGGAGAGATGTTGATACCGTGGCTGACGCTCAAATTGCGTCTGCGGGAGCTCTTCGCTTCTTCGCTAACCCACGCGGTGATGTCACACCATATGTCAAACTCTGGGATGATCGCGCGGGGGCATTGGTTGCGTGCGTTCTACGGTGGGCGGCGCGCGACGTGGCCAGCACGGAGAAGGAGAATTCTGCACATTACCTTGCCATTGACAGAGAGACCACTGCGGGTTTCGTCATTGATCGGAGAAGCCAGGCTTGCAAGGACCAGAGCAGCAGCGCTATTCAGACTCATATCAGGGAACACTTCAATGTAAGCATTGAGAACATGCGCGTGGCCGAGCGGAATATTTTGTCGCTCTGGGGCAGCATGGGGGCCCGCGCAGCGTGAAACTACGTTGCGCAGGCATGGTTCGCTGTAGGATCGGTGCATTTGCTCTGGGGATTAGTTCGCGCAGTTTTAGGCGCCCCTGGGCATTCGTTTGTTGCGTCCCTGGCAGGCTGTGCCTGCCAGCGCTGCCAAGTATGACCTTCAATTTTGCGCGTGCTTCTTGCGGAACATTGCATGGTTGTCGGCGGTTTCCGAAGGGCCCGCGAACAACTCCAAGAGAGCCCACAACGGCCTCAAGAGGGCACCAAGAGGCACCGAAGAGGGCCCCGAAAGGGCCCCCAAAGGCACCCAAGAGGCGCAACCAACGCCTAGCGCCTCCGAGGACATTGCGTGCCGTAAGATACAACTTGCGGCAAACAATCCCCCGATACTTCCTACGATTTTAATGCGAGAAGCCCCCCCCAACCACCCCTCGTTCGGAGCCCTCTGGGGGCTTTCTTTGGGCACTCTTGGGGGCCCATGCCCGACGTCCGACGACGACGACGGCAAGTTTGACGCCAGGGGTGCGAGGACTTTGCCAGCTCGAAGCCGCGGGGTGGAGGATATATCGTTGGATGCCTTAAACGTGCGGTGATGGTATATCCATGGCAGTTTCAGCCCGGGGTTGAACGCGTTTCGGCGTCGGTTTCTCCAGCCAAAGGCTCGTGGATATTTCGCAGGCAGCTTTCAGCGATGTCCTTTCCCCTCCCCGCTTCCCTATTCGCACTCCACCCTCCTACCGTTCCTGCGATGGCCGTTTCGGCCTCTCCAGAGCATTTTGCTACTTTTCACAGCGGGCCGCCCGATGGCGGCCCCCAGTGCCGCCAGCGGGGGCGCCTCTGGCATGTCCCTGGGCGGGGGCCCCCCGGAGGCGGCGACGACCGTGCCCGTCGGGGGCGGGCGGGGAGGCGTTGACTTCAGGGCGCAAACAGCGGCCTCCGCAAGCGCCTGCGCAGGTCTTCTGGCGCGTCCCCAGACGGGGAAGCGGCGGAGGGGGCGGCGACCGTGCCCGTCGGAGGCGGGCAGGGGCCTGCCAGCCTGATGGCGCAAACGGGGGACGCCGCGGAGCCTTGCATGGAAGACCTGTTCTCAGAGCCGTCTGCGGACGAGGGCGACTTCTGGGGCGCCGTCGACGAGGATTGTGACGCGAGGGCCAAGCAGCAGGAAGCGCAAGCACTAATGCTCGTGGCGCAGAAGTTTCGAGATGATGCCCGTCGCACCCGCGAGGCTCGCGCCCAGATCGGAGCCTGGGCCCCTTTGACGCCCCAGAAGCCCAAGCAGACGCTGATTTCGAGGTTCATGGTGGACACGCCGAGCCCGCCAGCCGCGCAGGACCGCCCCCTTGAGGGCCGCAGAGGCCGGCGGGGGCCACGGCGCCCTTGCTACATGAACGCCGCGGAGAGGGAGCAGGCGATCAAGAAGGAGGCGATCAGGCAGCAGGACGAGGCCTTGAGGATCCAGGCGCTCGAGTTGGAGAGCCAAGCGAAAGCGGCCGAGGAATTGAGCAAAGAGGCCGCGGCGGTGGCAAGCCAGGCCATCACAATCCTCGAGCCCGACGACGCCGTCAGCGACGTGGTGAAGGCGGCGGAGGTTCTTCAGGTCATCCGCCGCAGAGGGCGCGGCAGACCGCCGCACACGGCGGAGCAGAAGGCTGCGGCGAAGGAGAGGAAAGCCAAGGTGAAGGCGCAGAAGGGCAAGCTCCAACCAGAAGACAGGGAGAGGATGCAAACGCCGAGCGCCATTGCCAGGGGCATGATCGTTGATCGCGTGGACGCCCTGTCGAAGCAGGTCGACAACTACACCACCGACGGATTCTGGTCGCTCGCCGAGGACCTCTGCGGGGCCCCCGCGAGCATGCTGAAACGGTTCGCGAAGCCCGAGGAGAGGGCGAAGCTTTCTCGCTACTTGGATGCCCGCGGCCCTGAGAGGTCAGAAGAGGATCCTCAAGACTTTTTTGTTGCACCCGCGCGTTTGTCAATCAGTCCCCCCCGCTCGCCTCGCCGTTTTGGCCGTGCTTCTGCCGCCGAGAAAGCCCACGGGAAAATGATGCTCCTTCGGGTGGTGCGCCGGCGACACGGCAGAGACATCCCAATGGTTTGGGGCTCGAAGACAAGCCCCCCCCCCCGCCCCCACGCACCCCCGACGCAAACATAATTTCGCTTCCTTGGGATCTTCTTTCTGGAAAGGGAGCGCCGTGGCAGACAACGCTGCTGGAAACGGTTCATCAGCGTCGACACCGGGTGCCGCCTCTCCAAGGATGGCACCAAGAAGAAGACCTACGAATCGCCCGTCAAGGACGTGTACGATTACGTCAAAGCGTGGAAGGACAGGCAGGAGGAGATCGGTTTCGAGCTGAACCAGGAGGACTTGGTCGACGAATTCGAACTCGAGCTGGAGAGCAGGGCGTTCGACCTCAAGGAGAGCGGGGCTGACGTCAAGCTGCTGTCGGAGATGGAGAAGCGCCTCGCCAAGTTGACTTCCCCAGCGAATCGGAAATATGCTCGGGCGCGGCTTGGCAGCTGGTGCGGCGTGGTCGAGCACAAGCCCTCCAACGTGGTGCCGTTCACGGCGGCCGAGAACGACCTCATCTGCAAGTTGTCTTACCAGGCGTGGGACTGGCTCGTTGATCTGCTCATGACCGCCAGCGTGGACGAGCTGCAGGGCTTCGTCGCTGACGCCCAGGGGCTCGTGGACAACAGGCAGCAGCTGGCCGTCGTCGCCCAGGACGCCTCCCCAGTCTACCTGGACTGCAGCGCGGGAAAGGTTCTGGTTAGGACGTCGTTTCTGGACGAGCGCCAGAAGCGGCGGGGGCTGCGCCTCGCGGCCCAGGAGGACACTGCCCTCAAAAAAGCTTTTCGCCGTGGAGGTGTGGCCAGGAAGCTGTCCTGGTCGATTGGCCGCAGAGTAGGCATCGGCCGAGACAGCTTGCGGCCCTTGCCTCCCGAGCGAAGTGCACTCCCCATCTCTCCCGCTCCCAGGACCCAAACGCGCCCGTGCCGGAGATCATGTCGGTGGCGCAGCCGAGCGACGCCGTGGGCTCCAGCAGGAGGGAGAAGAACAGGTGGGCGCCCGCAATCGACGCCCGGCTTCCGGCCACGTGCGTCCAGCGCGCTCTCGCTGCACATGCCTGAGGGAGCGCGCTGGCGCATGGACGCGGGCCGCGTCGCCGATGCGGGCGCCGTATAGGCTGACCTTCTTCTTCCGGCAAGCGCTGGAGGGCCTGTTTGACGAAGGCGCGGCGGCGCCGAGGGGCGCGGTGCTCGACGGCATCTTGCTCGCCGTCGCTTCGAAGCACTTTCGCCTCGAGGACATGTCCTTCTTCGAGCCGGCGCAGTGGTTGCGGGGCCACTCGTTCTCGCTCGACGGCGTCGTGATCAAGCGCGCGAAGGGCGAGGCAGTGGGCCCCCTGGGCTCCGAATGGCGGGCAGCCAGGCGCCACAACAAGGCGTTGTTCTACGCCCCTGGGACGGACTGGGGGCAGCCGCCCGACACGTGGCCCCCAGGGCACGTCCGGTTGTGGTGCGCCCCTAAGGCCACGGAGGACACCATCATCGCGCCCTTCCTCACGGACCTCACGGTGGAGGAGGGTTACAAGTACGCCCTGAAGACGGTGGACTGCGTTGCCAGCGAGCACTCTGAGATCATGGACTTGCACAACTACATGAACAACCAGGTAGTCCACGCGATCGGCATGCGCCAGACCGCGAAGACGCAGGTAACGGACGTGCGGGAGGCCGTTATCGGCAAGGCCGGCGGCGAGAAAGTTAAACACCAGCGGAGGAGACTCAAGAGACTCGCTGGCAACATGTCCGGCCAGGCGTCCGACCTCGCATCCGACAAGGTCGATCTCATGCACATTGCCCTGGGCATGCAGATGAAGTGCCGCCGGGACAACGCCGAGCGCCAGGGCGTACTGAAGGCGTTCCGCATGGCGGGCTGGCTGGCGCACAAGCCCACCTCTCTCGGGCTGGTCCCCCTCGTGGGCCCCGAGTGGCGGCAGCTCCCATTGGGAAGCTCCCGCCTCTCGAACAGCCTCATGGCGGACAGAGTGAACTACGTGCCCGTGAACGGCAAGCCCGTGAAACCCGATTGGGGCGGGTTGCGGGCCCCCCGCGCCAGACAGCGGGCGGCATACGCGCAGCAGAAGGGCAAGGGCATCAGCGAGGCCCGGAAGCAGGAGCTCCTTCTGGACGGCGAGGAGGTCGACGGGTTCGTTTCTTACCTCGGCGGCTGGGGCGAGCGCCCCTTCGCGGACCACGAGGAAGCCTTGGCGGCTGTAGACAGCGACCCGTCGCTGGCCAAAGGCCCTTTACAACCCTTCGAGCCGCTCAGTCTGGCTGGCGTGATCAGCGCGGAGGCCTTGGCTGAGGAGGCGGCTTTCCAGTCGCTGCACCCCCGCGTGAAGCAGGCCATCCTGGCAGGGGGCGCCATCGCCAAGATGCCCAGGGTGACGAAGAGCTTTCGGGGCGTCGCGGCAGAGAAGCGGGTAGAGAAGGCCATGGCGAAGAAGACCAAGGCGGCGGAGAAGAAAGCAGAGTGGCGCGCTGCCATCGACGCTCTCGGCCTCGAGGCCGCCCGCAAGCAGCTTTGCGTGCCCGCCGTCGTGACCAAGGCGGCGAAAAAGACGAAGGAGCAGGCAGAGACGAAGGGCAAGAAGGGTGGCAAGGCGAACATCAAGCGGAGGCAGTCCGTCAAGGGTAAGAAGGAAGCCGCGGCACGGAAGGGCGCCCGCGCAAAGGTAGCCGCTGTTTTCGCAGGGAACGTGGCGACGCTGGAGGAGAAGCTTAAGACGCTGCAGGCGCAGCTCCTCGGTGCGGGGCAGGAGGCCGAGTCGCAGAAGCAGGAGGCCAAGCAGGGGGGCGAGGCGCTTGCCGCGCCGCTGGAGGAGCAGCCCGCGGCCGCCGCGGCGGCCGAGAGAAAACGCTTGCGGGTGCACGCGGGCAACCTCGCAGTGCGCACGTTGCAGCTCCAGGGCTTGCACCGCCAGCTGCAGGACCAGCAGCTGGAGTTGGAAAACGCAAGCAAGTTTGGCCAGAAGGCCCTCGGCCAGGTGAAGCGGAAGGCCACCGCCGCCATGCTGGCGGCCCAGAGAGTCCTGGCCAAGAAGCCCAGGACGGGCGAGGTGGGAGAGGGCGCAGGCGTCGGCGGCGCCGCGAGTTTGCCGCTCCCGCCGCCCGCGGAGCCGCCCGAGGCTGCGCGCCGCGCGGGCGATGCCAGCGCGCCTGGGGCCGACGATTGGCTCGGCGTGTCGGCGCCCGCGCGGCCCGTAGCCGAAGTGGCGGCCGACCCAGTTGCGCGCGCAGAGGCGACTGGCGCATCGGGGGCAGGCGGGCCCGTTTGGGGCGCGGCAGCGGCGCCCAGCGTTTCACCGCGCGGTGACGAGCAGGGCGCCGAGGGGCTGGCCCCTGCAGCCGCGCCAGTCCCAGTTACCTGTGCGACGGAGCAGCCGCGGCCGCAGGGCGCGGCAGCGCCGCCCGCGCAGTCGGCGCATCCACCCAGCGCGTCCTCGCTCGGAAGCGCCCCAGCAGCCGTGTTGACGGGGTTGGTGCAGTTGGACTGCGACAAGGCTATCGCGCGCGACTTGACGCTCGCCGCGCGGCACCCCCGCGGACTGTGGGGCCTCCTGGAGTCGACGAAGGGCACGTCGGCGTGGATTTACCTATTCACCGCAGAGGCCCCAGCCGCGGGCGCAAACAGGAAGATGGTTCCAGCGTCGTGCCTGGCGCAAGTGGCATCGCCTCCCGCGCAGCCGCGCCCCTGGAAGAAGAACGCTGGATGGCTCGGGGCAGAGCAGAGGGCCCGCATCAAGGAGACTTGGTGCCTCGAGGACGACGTGGGGGTGCCGAGCGAGAAGACGTTGCTCAGCGAGTCCCAGCTCGCCGTGGCGTGCGCAGAGGTCGGGTGGCGCATCCTGCTCCCTCGCTGCCTCGTCGTGCCCCCTTACCTCTGCGGCTTGGCTGCCCACCACGTGGTCAACCACGCCGCCGTCAAGGACGTGCGCAAGGAAGGGGGGGGTGCTGATTGACGAGCGCGTGGCCTTCGCGCAGAGGGCGGTCCTCCTTTGCCTGCCCATCATCTGCTCCGGGCATTGGACCCTCCTGGTCTTGCAGAGGGGCGGCGCGCCGAAGGGGTCCGAGAAGCCAGTGGACGTTGGCAAGAGGCCGCTGGACGAGGACATGAAGGAGAAAGGGTGCGCGAAGTGCGGCACCGCAGGCTGCATGCATTGCGCCCCCGAGCACGCGGCCAGGTGGGCCGCTCGCTTGAGCGCGGAGGACGCGTTCTTTGACCCCTGCTATTTCCTGTCCCCGCTGCCCGAGGCCACGTGGTGGGACATTCGGTATTACGACAGCCTGGAGGCGACGTCCCATTCGTGCGCTCGGCTCGCGGCGGCGTTGCTGGAGGCGCTCCAGCCCGCAGGGGTGCGGAACCCCATGACGGCGGAGGAGCTGAGGAAGGCAAGAAGGAACACCGCCTACCAGCAGGACGCGACGTCTTGCGGGTACTGGGCCGCGCACTACGTGGAGACGGAGTTCAGGCGCCACGCTGGCGAGGGAGACTTCGCGGTTCCGTTTGCGCGGGGCCGTCGGGTGGAGTTGGCGGGTGCGTTGATCAAGAGATTCCAGGAGTGACCTGGCTTGTGACCCTGGCTTAGGGACGGTGCCCCGCGATGATGATATAGTTTCTGGGCCCCGAGTGCGACAGTGCACTGGGGATGATATCTTTCGGGCGGGGCGGCTGGTTTGACTTGGAGGGCTGGGGCCCCCGCCAGCGCAAGCAGGTCGCGAGAGCATGCCAGACCGGAGGATGAGCGCCAACGCTGCCTACTCCTCCCTCTCCTTCCTCCGAGCCACGCTCTTGGATGCTTGCTTCGAATGATGCATGATGCGTGCTGCTGTTGCTGCCGCCCGCCTCCTGTTCTCAGACCCCCCGAATTTCCAGGACGGCTGAAGCAGAGCTCCAAACGTCCATCAAATATGATGTCAAACCGTGAGTCTGTTTACTGCTCGGCCTGGTCCAGAGGTCCAAGAGGGGCCACAGAAAGCCCCCAGAGGGCTCCGAACGAGGGGGGCCCGGGGGGGCCTTCGCGCGTTAAAATCGCAGAAAGTATCGGGGAATTGCTTGCCGTAAGTTATATCTTACGGCACGCAATTTCCTCGGCGGCGCTGAGCTCTGGCGGGGCCTCTTGGGAGCCTCTGGGGGTCCGCAACTGTCCGTCTCTGGGGCCTCTTGGCGCTCTCTTGGGCCTGTCTTGGATTCCGCGGGCTGTTCCAGGACGGCCGCGAGAGGTTCCAAGAGAACCCAGGACAAGGCGCCTGCGAGCCCAATGCAAGCCCGAGCCACCAAGCCCTAACCGCTAAACCCCGACGCCTACGCCATAAGCCCTCAGCGATAAGCCTGGAGCTCCAAGCCCTGAACTTTAAGCCCGAACCCCAGACCCGTACGCCTGAACCCTTCAGCCCAAATCTTAAAGCCCGGAGCCTTGCCCACGCGCCCGTAACCGCTAAGGTCGCTGACCCCCCGAAGCGTCTGGAAAGGCATACAGGAGTTGCTGAGAAAAGATATCCAACTGCCCCTGGGACGCCCACGAAAGGCTACAGGACGCCCAAGGGAGCTTCCAGGACGACCCAGAGTGGCCTCCAGGACGCGCAAGGTCCAAGACCGCCCAAGCCCAAGCGAGCCTCCAGGACGCCCAATGGCGGCTCAGAACCAACTTCCCCTTTAAACAAAAAGCCTTTTGGATTCCAAAAAAAATCCAGGACGACCAACCTGGCTTCCAGATGGGTGATTATATTTTGGGTTCTTGAGGGTTCCTGAGGATTCCTGAGGCCAGGATTCCTCAGCATTCCTCAACCAGGATTCCTGAGGATTCCTCTGAGGATTCCTCAGGATTCCCTGAGGATTCCTGAGGCCACCTCCTTTGCTTCCTCCTTCATGACCCCCTTTCGTCGGCCCAGATTCCTGGATGTCTCGACGCCATTTCCAATTACCCCTATCGTTTGCTTCGCCCCAGTCGTTTCTAGGCAGTCCTGGGGCCTCGAGTGGTCCCTCCCCCCGCGGTTGAAAACGATTACAAAATGCATCATCGTGATTTGTGCGCGATGCCCCCGAGCCGACTCGATCGAGGTTCAAGGAACGAGCTTCGAGATTGTCGGATGTTTTCGCTGGCTGTCGAAGCTTTTCTCGCCCTGGAGGGCCTGCATATTCTGGACGCTTCGCGTAACCCCACAAGCTCCTCCAGAAGAGCGGCCAAACGAGTTGCAGTGATCGCGGAAGTTGGGCGACATACAAAGGAGCAACGGGCTCGGGAGGCAATCGTACCCCAAGAGAGTGAGGATTGAGAACAAGTCGGGGGCAGAGGAGGAGGAGGAAGAGGAGGAGGGGGAGGAGGAAGAGGAGGAGGACGAGGAGGAGGAGGAGCAGCAGGAGGAGGTGAAGGACGAGGAGGAGGAGGACGAGAAAGAGAAGGAGGAGGAGGGGGAGGAGGAGGAGGAGGAGGAGGAGGAGGAGGGTGGAGGAGGAGGAGGAGGATGAGGAGGAGGACCGCACATGGACAATATATCCGAACCCTTTGACACAAGATGCCCCCCGGACCCCCAAATTAATATTGGGTAGATGTGGCAATGAAGGGGGAGGCACTGCTGGACAATAATATTCGACCCCCCAAAGCAGCACCCATACCGATCTCAACATTGAAGTGGGGGGTCAAAGGGGGGGGGACAAGCATTCCCTTCACGTCCGCGTCGGGTTTGAATATGTTGTCCATGGTTTCATTTGTTTTATTTTTGTTGTCGGATCATGCTCATGATGATGATGATGATGATGATGATGATGATGATGATGATGATGATGATGATGATGATGATGATGATGATGGTACTAATGATGATGATGATGATGATGATGATGATGATGATGATGATGATGATGATGATGATGATGATGATGATGATGATCATGATGATCATGATGATGGTGGTGATGATGACGATGACGATGACGATGATGCTGATGATGATGATGATGATGGTGATGCTGATGATGATGATGATGATGATGATGATGATGATGATGATGATGATGATGATGATGATGATGATGATGATGATGATGATGATGATGATGATGTGATGATGATGATGATGATGATGGATGATGAGGATGAAGGAGGATGATGATGAGGAGGGGGGAGGTGGAGGAGGAGGAGCAGGAGGAGGAGGACGAGGAGGAGGACGAGGAGGACGAGGAGGACGAGGAGGACGAGGAGGCAACGGGAAGCAGCAGGAGGAGAATGAGTGACGCCCAGCAAGGATGAGGAGGATGACGATGAGGATGCGGACGAGGGTGGGACGAGAAGGAGGAGGAGGGGGTGGAGGAGGAGAGGGAGGAGGAAGAGGAGGACGAAGAGGAGGAGCAGGAGGAGGAGGAGGAGGAGGAGGAGGAGGAGGAGGAGGAGGATGAGGCAGGTAGGGTGCACTCGGGGGCATCTGAGGAGAAGTGTTGGGACCTCTCCAGGGCTTCTGAGACCTCCTGGGGGGCCTTTCGGGTCTCATCGGGCCCATCGGAAGGCCCTCGGGCCTTTTCGGGCACGAGGGCTCGAAATGCCTGTTCGCGTCCTCTGTCTGGGCTCTTTTCCGAAGTCGTCTTGCGGGCCCTTTGAGCCGTCTCGGAGATCTGGCCGCCGGCAACCAATGTGACCATCAGCAAGGCAGCAAATTGGTATCCAGCGAGCAAGGCAACCAAGCAGGCAGCCAACCAGACAGCCAACCAGGCAGCCAGCGAAAGCAAACAACCAGGGAGCCAACCAGGCAGCCAGCGGCCAACCAGGCAGCCAACCAGGCAGCCGCAAACAAGCAACAAGCAAACACGCTGAACGACAACTTTGTGAAGCGAAAGCGTCTTGGAACGTCTTGAAGTGAAGTCGCCGAGAGGGAGGGGTCGAAGAGGAAACTCCCTAGACCACCTGCGCCCTAAAGGGCTGATGGGATTGCTGCGCCCTGCCGCGGAGTTTCAGGCAAGAATCGGCGAACCGCATCCGTAGCCATTTCGGCAGAGGTTCAAGCTTGCCAATGTGGTCGGAGCCCCAACGGTCAAGCAATGAAATGTTCTTGGGCATCCGCATGCCTCCTGTTGTGCGTGATTTCCACTAGTGGGTTTACGGTCGTAGCTGCTGTGGGGTCTGCGAAGGACTGTCCTCAGGAGCTCTACGATCGAGAGACCAGCAGGGCGACGCCAGGCGATAGCCGGGCCGCCCGCCAGATAGCATATTTGAAATGCATGACTTTTCCTACTGTGCTGCACAATCCGCTGGGTGTCTTAGAATCACTTCGTTTTATTTATCGGCGTTTGCCGTGCGCTGCGTATGAAAATCCGACATCCTTGCTTGCAATGCTCATGGCGGCGTATTGCATATGCCGCAGCTCCGCTGGACGCACACTTGTTGGTTTCGAGCAGCGGAGCGGCTTGTCCTTGTCACTGGAACAATACAAGTACATCGTCAGTGCGAAGAACCCACGCACAGGTCTCAGAGCCAAAAACGTTCAACCCCAGCTGCGAGTGCAACCCGGGGTGAAAGTGTGCCCTTGCCGTGTGCGTTACGTTTCTGCGCGCCGACTCGGATGGAGTTACGGGGTGTGGGATGCCAAGCTGTACTTCAGGGATCGTTAGCACAATTTCCGAGTTGTAAATGATGGCGGCGGCGTGGGCTGAACGCGGCTGGGGGCGTGGTTCGAGCGCGCCGCGCCCTCGGCACGACGCAAGGGCACTGGGCGCACCCCAGGTTGCACTCGCATCTGGGGTTGAACGTTTTTCTCCTCCCGAAGGTCTCTGCATGGAAGGCGTGGTTCAGTTGCTACGATTGCACCCTGTGTACAAATGGGCTGGAGGTGATGTGTTCTTTGAGAGGGCAAGGGCGTGGTGGTGGCACCACTGTCAGAGACTCCACAGCGTCGCGGACGTGACCCGCCGAGTGCGGATGAAAAGAGGATTTTTGCTCACGGCGCTATCGTTCCTTAGTGTGCGTAGCACGCGACTGCTTGCGTTCCTCGAAGCACACCTCGACATCCTGTTTGAATCGGCGGCGGCTCTCCCACAGATCATCGACGAGGTCGTGCTACGGGGCCCCTCGGCCATTGGCTTGAAAGATAGCACGTTCAACGCTTATGATCTGGCTACGACAGAACAACGTCTTTGGACTTTCGGAAAAATCACCGACCACATTCTAATTCCGGCTTGGAGGTGCTGGGACAAGATTGACGGGTTACTCCGCGCCGCAAGCGTGGCGGAGTTTGCAGGCGTGCTCAAGACCATCCCCCTGCTGAAAGGTCCTTTGCTCTTCTCACACACTCTGGAATACCTTCTTCTTTTCGATCGCGGGGCTCAGCGTCGTGTATTTTCTTTCAGCATAGAGACCACGGAAGCCTTGGCTCCGTTTACCATGCCTGGCCAGAACGCTCAGGTTTTCCTGTCGTACGCGCGGGCGGCGAGGTACCGCGGCGACGAATACAAGAACATCTGTATGGACAGCTCGGCCGCTGAGGTGTGCGATTACCTTCCTCTCAGAGCAGACTTTGCGGGGTCCGAGTGTTACGGGTTTCCGTACTTCACTGCTGTGGACGAGCAGCAGACGTCATGCAAGTTCGTGGAAGTTACCCAGACGTTCTTATCGGGGGAGACGGGCGGGAAGGAACGGGTCCCCACAACGCACGGCGCGCAGGTGCGACAAGTGCTTGTTGATCCCGAGATGAAGCCAATCAAGCGCCTGCGCGGCAAAGAGAGCATGTCAGAGCACCCAGAGCACGAGGGCTAATGCGAAAACACCGCTGCCCGCCAGCATCGCGGGCCGAGCCAGCGTCATCACCACCAACTGTTATCACCAAGGCAGCGCCATCATCAGCCAGCCACGGCCTCCTCTTCCGATCAGAAAATGGATTTTTACACTGGGTTTTCGCCACCAGGCATTCGATTCAACATCGCCGCCGCTGCGTTCGTCGCGTAGGCGCGCAGTCAGAACGAAGCGGTCGCGCTCGCGAGCGCTTGCGGGTGATCACTTCTGGTGCGCGCTGCATTTTCTATGTTGCTTAGCTGTCCCTAGTATCTTCTGCCGTGAGATGTTCGTTTCTCTGGCCAGCGCACAGGCTGTTGTATCAGTTTTTTTCGCAGCCCGTCTTTTCGATCCAAAGTCGACCACGTTATATTCATCATGCGCCAGCGCAGTTTTACGAGGGCGCGGCGCCGAAGCGCGCTCGTCGAACTTTACTCTTGGATTCAGCGTCGCGCCCGTTGCATTCATTGCACGCAAACGTAGTCAAAACGCAGCGGGCGCGCTTGCGCACGCGAGCGGGTGAGCATTTTCGGTCATTTTTTATCATGCGCCACCATCATGTGCCCGTGCCCTCCGCACCACCCAGCCATGTCGGCAGGCCCCTAGCGCAGTTCGTGGCCCCGCAGGGAACTCAACCGAATGGGTCCGTCGGCAAGGTTCGCATGCGCCCCCCCGCCCGGTGTCGGCGCACCCCTCACGCGTTTTGTGGCCCATGAAGCAACCCCACCGAAGATTCTAGTGGCAGGGTTCGCATGCGTCCCCCCGCCAGAATTCGGCATGCTCCTCACGCGCTTCGTGGTCCCATTGGGGGCCCCGCAGAATGTTGCACTCCTCCTCCTCCTCCTCCTCCTCCTCCTCCTCCTCCTCTTCGCCCTCCTCCCCCTCCTGCTGGTGGCGTAGGTGGCTGGCACCCCGTGAAGCGCCAACCAGCAGGAAGGACAATGGAGGAGGAGGAGGAGGAAGAGGAGGAGGACTTGGAGGAAACGAGGTGCATCAACGAAGCCCTGGAAACACGTTGTTGCTTGCTTGCTTGCTTGCAGTTTCTTTGTGGAGGAAGAGGAGGAGGAGGCCGAGGAAGAGGAGGAACGCAAGAGACGAACGTAGAAAGGGGAGGGGGGCATGATACCGTGAAGTGGTTGCAGAGGAGGAGGATTCCAGAGGAGGAGGAGAGGGAGGAGGAGGAGGAGGAGGAGGAGGAGGAGGAGGAGGAAAAGGAGGAGGAGGAGGAGGAGGAACGAGAATATAAGGAGGGGGAGGCGGAGGTAGGAGGAGGAGGAGCAGGAACAGGAGGAGAGGGAGGAGGATGATGACGAGGAGGAAGAGGAGGCGGAGGAGGAGGAGGAGGATGAGAAGGATAATGATTAGAAGGGGGAGTAGGAGGAGGAGGAGGAGGAGGAGGAGGAGGAAGAGGAGGAGGAGGAGGAGGAGGAGGAGGACGAGAAAGGCAGAATCAGAGAAACAGCTGCCTTCTCTTCTAGGTTCTCCTGCGGCTCTTGGGCAGCCGCCCTGTCTCAAGCATCCCACGTGTCAGTTTGCGCCAGTATGAATGGTTCGGGTGATGCCGATTCTTTTGAGAGCGTTCGCGGCGAAGTGCCGAATTGTCCACGGCGCAAGGAATACGTGTAGCACTGCGGGCCTTGCGGACCAAAGCCCTTTTTATAGAAGACGCCTGAGGCGAAACACCGCCGCCCCTTGCTTTTTTGGAACCGCTTCTGTGGCCGACCTGTGGGCTAGAGGTTGCCTGAACTATCGGGTTGCGTTTTTTTCGACTCGTTCTGGGACGTCCTCGGGGACCACATGGGGGAGGTGGAAGAGGAGGGGGAGGAGGACGAGGAGGACGGGAACTTTGATGGTGAAGAGGATGAATGCTGGGGGCATCCTCGGGCGTGTTGGAGGCGTCGGGCGGCGTGTTGGGGCCGCTTGAGCGATCTTGTGGCGTGCGTGGCCTGTCTGGCGCCGTCGGAAGCCTTTTTTAGTACCTCTCTGGGCCGATGTGGGCCCCTCTTAGAGCGTTTCTGGGCCGTTTTGGAGGCCATCTAGAGCTTCATTGAAGATTGAAGCCTCTTGGGCCTTCTTGGGGCCATGTTTAGGCCGTCTTGTGTGGTTCTTGGGCCGTCCAGGAGACCGCTTAGATGCCTCCTGGGGCGATCTTGAATGCCTCTTCCAATGATTTTGGCATCGTTGGGCCTTTTTTGGGCCTGCTCTTTAGACCCCCCTCTCCTGCTCTTCCTCCTCCTCTTTCCTCCCCTTCTCCCCCCTCGTCCTTCTCCTACACTGCCTCCCCCCGCAAACAATCGTTTTGGGATCCTGCTTCCTCGATCTGCGATCGATCCGGTCTATTTGATATTTGCTGTCCTGTATCACCCATCCTCTCTCTTTGATCATGTATCCTCACTATTCGATTGCCCCTGGGTTCTTGATGCTCGATGTTTGATCGATGGTGGGTCTCGATACGTGATCGGTCCTGTACCTTTTTATCTTCGATCGACACTGGTTCTTAGATCTTCGATCGATCGTGGGTCCCAGGCCCTCGGTCTTCGCTCGATCTTGGAGCATTGTTTTTCGATCAATCGTGGGCTGGCTCCGCCCTTCCTTGGAAACCTCGATGTTCGATGCTTGTTCGATGCTTGACCCTCCCTGTTGGATCTGCGATTTGTTGACCGATCCTGGGAAGTTCCAGGTCGATCAAAGATCCCGGGTCCAGATACCAGGGTCGATCGGCGATCAAGGATCCTGGGCCGTTCGACGATCGATAAACCAAGATCTATCACTGATGATGTGGGATGGGCCGAAGGATCGAGGATCACAGAAACGATCGGTGACCCATCGGGCAGATCATCGATATTCTTGAGAACCCATGACTTCATGATAGGCCCAGGGTTTCAAGATGTTGCCAAGATAAACTTATGGTCCAACCGTTCAAACCGACCGCAGGACGGCCCCGGCAACAGGAGGGATCCGACCGTTTGATCTTGGATCGAATCTCAGACCTTTCGATCCACCATCCGAGAATGAAAAACCTTCGGAGGGGGAGTCGGGAGAGGTGGATGCGGAGGGGAGGAGGAGAGGGGGAGGAGGAGCAGGAGGAGGTGGAGGAGGAGGAGGAGGAGGAAGAGGAGGGGGAGGAGGACGAGGAGGAAAGCAAATCGCTTGAGACATCCCCGCAAAACTTGTGCGGACGACACCGTGAACCAAACGCTTGGGGAAGGTGCACGCGGTCCACGTGGCGCGTTGGAATATCGGGCGTTCTCGAATGCTCGGCCAAACAGTCGATGTTTTTTTTTTTCGGACACCTCTTAGTAACGCCAGTGGTCGTCGCCATTGTTTGTGCCCCCCCCCCCCACACACACACACACAAACACACCTACCGATGTGACGTTTTTAATATCGCCTCCGAAAAAACGAGCGTTTGTTTGCATTGTGCTTTCGTCACATATCGCTGGCGTGAAGAAGCCATATTGAGCCAACTTGGACAATCTTGTGGTTATTGGGGGCCATCTTGGAATACTTGTGGCCCTCTCGGAAACCCCTCTCTGGGGCCCTCTCGTCACCAGATAGCGTGCGCAAGGGATGGTCCCCGAGTGCTGTCTCGTCCCACGCCAGGGTCGGGCGTGTCAGGTGTGGCTTGTTCGCGACCCAGAGATGGTGCGCGGTGCGAGAGGGTTAATCCCTGAACGCAGTCTCTATCCACGTTTGGGTCGCAGGGCGTGGCAGGCGCAGCCTGACGCCAAGAGGGGGGCGCAGGAATCCGCCCGTGCACGCGGATCGCTCGGGCGGTCGTGGGGACGTCTCCGGCGGTCCAGTTTGCCCCGCCTGCTTTTTGTTTTCTATATGAGCATTACACACTGGGGAAAACTATTGTTTTAACTGTCTCCCCAAACTATTTGTTTAACCGCTTTTAAACAGGAGGAGGAGGAGGAGGAGGAGGAGGAGGAGGAGGAGAGGAGGAGGAGGAGGAGGAGGAGGAGGGGAGGGGGAGGGGGAGGGGGGGGGAGGGGGAGGGGGAGGGGGAGGGGGAGGGGAGGGGAGGCGGAGGGGGAGGGGGAGGGAGGAGGAGGATGAGGAGGAGGAGGAGGAGGAGGAGGAGGAGGAGGAGGATGGAGGAGGGGAGGAGGAGGAGGAGGAGGAGGAGGAGGAGGAGGAGGAGGAGGAGGAGGAGGAGGAGGGGAGGAGGAGGAGGAGGAGAGGAGGAGGGAGGGAGGGAGGAGGGAGGAGGAGGAGGACGGGTCGCCTAAGCCCTTCGGAGAAACCCTCCAGGTCTGGAACGCATCGTGAAGGCATCGGCCACCGGGCAAGGTGACCCCGACGGCCCACGGGGTGCTGGAGGCCCCGCGCCGATCGAGCCCTAGGGAGCCGCAGTGGTCCCGTCGCTTGCGGCTCCAGGGACCCCAGGGGTCCAGGGGGGACACAAACAGGTCGGCTCAAATTCCAGGATTTCCCGGCAGTCGATGGCCCAGGGGGACACCAGCAGGTCGGCTCAAATCCGCCGACCGCAGAGGCGTGTGCGGACGACCTTGGTAACAAACGTACACCTTTCCCCACCCTGCCTGCCAAATCCGTCCCAAAGACCCTCCGCCTTGCAAACTCCGCCCTGGTTTTCCCCCACCAACCACGCCTGACACCCCCAGCCTCCCCACGCGACAATTTCTCGAACGAAACCCACCCATACCCCCATTCCTCGCCCCCGTTTGGCCCTCGCCCGAAACCCACCCCTACCTTCCTCCTCGCCCCCACCTGGCCCCGGCACCGCCCCCTGGGAGACCTCTGCTCTTGGGACCCCCCACGCGACAATTTCTCGCCCGACACCCACCCATACCCCCCTCCCCGCCCGGCATCCCCCGCCCTGGGAAAACTCTGTTGTTGGTCCCCCCCCACACGACCATTTCTCGACCGCATCCTTGTTCCTTTTTATTATATACCCCAACCAACCTCGTATTCCGGCCGATAGCAACCCAATCCGGGACCTCCCATCCGGACTGTAAAAATCCATATAAAGTGGCCGTTGTTCTTCTCAACATCGTCTTTCTTGTCGTCGACGATGCGACAAAACCTTGCAGGAATGGGACGCGGCGCACATCGCGCGCGGCAGTCAATCTGGGCCCGCCCATCCTGACTGTAAAAAAACAATACCACGCCTTCGCTTTTTCCTCTCAACATGGCCTGACTTGTCGCCGACGGTGCGAAACATGTGGCAGCAATGGGACGCGGCGCACATATGGGACGCGGCGCACATCGCGCGCGGCCGTAAATCTGGACCCGCCCACTCTGACTGTAAAAAAATACGAAGTCTCCGTTTTTCCTCTCAGCATGGCCTGCCTTGTCGCCGACGGTGCGAAATATTTGGCAGGAGTGGGACGCGGCGCACATCGCGCGCGGACGTCCATGCGGGCCGCGGGCCATCCCATCCTGACTCTAAAGAACAATACAGCGTTGCCGTTTTTCCTTTCATCATGGCCTGTCTTGTCGTCGACGATGCGAAATGCGTGGCAGGAATGGGGCGCGGCGCACATCGCGCGCAGACTTCTGGGGCAACCCCAAGGCGGAAGGGGCCACCTTACTTGTCAGAAACAGTGCCATGCTGATTTTCCCTGCCCACATAGCTGTTCTTGTCGTCCACCCCGCAAAAGTGCATGGCAAGAATTGGGCGCGGCACACCCCCCTCCCCCCCGCTCGAAGTGAATGAAATGACCTTCTCGCTTGGGCGCCGAGCGAAATCCCACCAGCCCTTTGGGCGTGAGTGGTTTAGCGAGCTTTCTCTGTTCTCAATCCCCCAACCCCCTTCTTCCCCTTCGGGGAGGGGTTTACCCCTCCCCCTACCCCCTCCCCCTGGACCTGGAGAGGGGGCCCCGCGGGTCGTTAGAGGGGTCTTTTCCGACTCCTGGGAGGGCCAAAAAACGACGACCCTCACGAGGATTCTGGCCCCGACGGGGGGGCACAGTTTGGCCCCTCTGCGCTTCTTTGAAGCCAAAATCATTGATTTTACTACGGTGTTGGCCCCATTTTGGCGTTCTGAGGGGTCCGCGCTCATCTTCCTTCATAGCAAAATCATTGCTTTTACGACGGTTGTGGGCTCATTTTGTTCTTTTCAGGAGGCAGCTCTCGCTGGCGCTTCTGAGGAGGTCGCAAGAGGCCCCAAGATGGCCTCCAGAGGCTCCCAGGAGGCTCCCAAGAGGCCTCCCAAAGGCACCCCAGACGCCCCCCAGCGGTCCCAAGAGGCCCCCAATAGGTCCCCAAGAGGCCCCCAAGAGGCCTCAAGAGGCCCCAAGAGGCCCCCAAGAGGCCCCCAAGAGGCCCCCAAGAGGCCCCCAAGAGGCCCCAAGAGGCTCCAAGAGTCCCCCAAGAGGCCCCACGAGGAGCCCGAACGACTCGCACCAGGACGAGGGGCCCGAACGACTCACACCACGAAGAGCCCGAACGACTCACACCACAAGGAGGGGCCCGAACGACTCACACCAGGACGAGGCGCCCGAACGACTCACACCACGAGGAGCCCGAACGACTCACACCACGACGCGGGCCCCGAACGACTCACACCACGAGGAGCCCGAACGAGTCACACCAGGAGGAGGGGCCCGAACGACTCACACCAGGACGAGGGGCCCGAACAACTCACACCACGAGAAGCCCGAACGACTCACACCAGGACGAAGAGCCCGAACGACTCACACCACGAAGAGCCCGAACGACTCACACCAGGAAGAAGGGCCCGAACGACTCACACCAGGACGAGAAACCCCAAACGACTCAAACCACGAGGAGCGCTTTCTCTCCCTCCTCCTCCGCCTCGTCCTTCTCCCGCTCCCACCACAAGGAGGATGTACAAGGAGGCGGGGGGAAGGAGGAACAGGGGAGATATGCGGGGGCAGGCGGAAACACGCCTGAAAAACACGACTGTCGGCATGCTTCGCAAGAGTTGCTGTTTTGAGATGGGCTGGTGGGGATGCGCGAAGCGTGAAGAATTTTCTCCAAGTTGCGCTCCCGCTTTGGCTCGGCGCACGTTTTTAGCTCGCCAATTCATTGGGCGCCGGGGCGTTCCAGGAGGCCCTGGGGTGACGAATGCCTGGGAGGTTTTTGCTTGTTCGGGCTCTTGGAGGGCCTCCTGAGGCTCCCCGCGGTTTCTTGGCGCTACGGCCGTCTGGGGGCCATCTTGGGCGTCTTGGAACGATCTTTCGGCGACTCAAGACTACTACTACTACTACTACTACTACTACTACTACTACTACTACTACTACTACTACTACTACTACTACTACTACTACTACTACTACTACTCGTACTCGTACTCGTACTCGTACTCGTACTCGTACTCGTACTCGTACTCGTACTCGTACTCGTACTCGTACTCGTACTAGTACTAGTACTAGCAGTAGTAGTGGTAGTAGTAGTAGTAGTACTACTACTACTACTACTACTACTACTACTACTAATACTACTACTACTACTACGACGACGACTACTACTACTACTACGACTACGGACTACGACTACTACTACTACTACGACACGACGGACTACGACTACGACTACGACTCGGACTACGCCTACGACTACGACTACGACTACGACTACGACTAACTACTACGACTACGACTACGACTACGACTACGACTACGACCTACGATCTCGACACGACTCTGCACTGCTACTGCTACTGCTGCTACTTGCTACTGCTACTGCTTACTGCTACTGCTACTGCTACTGCTACTGTACTGCTACTGCTTTACTACTACTACTACTACTACTACTACTACTACTACTACTACTACTACTACTACTACTACTATACTACTACTACTACTACTACTACTACTGACTACGACTACGACTACGACTACGACTACGACTACGACTACGACTACGACTACTACTGCGACTACTCTTGGGGCCGCCCACGCGACAATTTCTCGCCCGACACCCACCCATGCCCAACTCCTCGCCCCCGCCTGGCCCCGGCATCCCCACCCTGGGAGCACTCTGTTATTGGGCCCCCCCGCGCGACCATTTCTCGCCCGAATCCCACCCATGCCCCCCTCCTCGCCCTCGCCTGGCACTGGCATCCCCACCCTGACAGAACTCTGTTCTTAAGACCACCCACGCGACAATTTCTCGCCCGAAACCCATCCACACCTCCCTCCTCGCGCCCACCTGACCCAGGCATCCCCACCCTCGGAGAGCTCTGTTCTTGGGGCCCCCCACGCGACCATTTCTCGCCCGAAACCCACCCATGCCCCCTTCCTCGTTCCCACCTGGCCCCGGCACCGCCCCCTGGCGCCTGGCCCTGGCACGCGAGCTCCGTTTTTTAAAGAACCCCCGACGCGACAATTCCTCGCCCATACCTGACCGCTACCCCCCACCACGCCCACGCCGCGGCCAGGCACCCGCACCGCCCCCCCCCCACCCCACCCCACGCGACACTTTCTTGGCCGATGCCCTCCACCACGCCCCCACCGCGACCCCGCCACGGCCCGGCGCCCCCCCCTCGCCCCCCCCCGCGCCACCGCGCCCCCACCGCGGCCCCCCACCATCCACAATCCCACGCGAGCTCAGTTCTTGGGACCCCCACACACGACAATTTCTCGCCCATGCGTGACCGACCCGCCCCACCACGCCCCCACCACGCACCTGCCGCGGCCCGGCACTCCCACCCCCACCCCCCCGCTCCCGCGCCCTCACCGCGCCCCCGCCGCGGCCCCCCGCCATCCCCAATCCCGCGCGAGCTCAGTTCTTCGGACCCCCCCCCGCGCGACCATTTCTCACCCATTACTCACCGATACCCTCGACCACGCCCCCACCATGCCCCCACCACGGCCCAGCACCTCCACGTGCCCCCCCCCCCCCCCGCGCTCTCGCGACGCCCACGCCGCGGCCCGGCACGGCCCGGCGCTCCCGCGCCCACCCCGCCCCCCTGCCTTCACAACGCCCCCGCCGCGGCCCCCCACCATCCAGAATCCCACGCGAGCTCCATTATTGGGCGCCCCCGACGCGACAATGTCTCGCCCATAGCTGACCGATGCCTCCCACCGCGGTCCCACCGCGCCCCCGCCGCGGCCCGGCACCCCCCCCGCCCCCCCCCCCCCGCGACAATTTCTCGCCCGAAACCCGCCCATGCACACCTCCTCGTTCCCACCCGGCCCCGGCACCCCCACCCTGGGAGAGCTCTGTTCCCGGGGCCCCCCGCGCAACCATTTCGCGCCCCAAACCCACACATGCCCGTCTCCTCGCCTTCGCTTGGCCCTGGCACGCGAGCTCCTTTTTTCGGTGGCCCCCGACGCGACAATTCCTCGCCCATGCCTGACCGCCGCCTCCCACCACGCCCCCACCACGCCCCCGCCACGGCCCAGCACTCCCACCCCCACTCCTCCCCCGCGCCCATGCCACGCCCCCAGTTCTCGGAGCCCCCCACACAACGATAAACTAACCGATGCCCCCACCACGCCCCCACCGCGCCCCCGCCGCGGCCCGGCGCCCGCACCCCCCAACCCCCCCCCCCGCGTCCTCACCACGCCCACTCAGTCCTTGGGACCCCCCACACGACATTCTCTCGCCCATAACTGACCGATATCCCCCACCACGCCCCCACACGCCCCAACCACGGCCCGGCCCACCCCCCCTCGCACCCCCCCCCGCCCCCACCGCGCCCCCACCGCGGCCCCCACCATCCACAATCCCACGCGAGCTCAGTTCTTGGGACCCCCCACGCGACAATGTCTCGCCCATACGTGACCGACGCGCCCCACCGCGCCCCCACCACGCACCCACCACGACGGCCCGGCACCCCCGCGGCCCCCGCCATCCCCAATCCCACGCGAGCTCAGTTCTTCGGACCCCCCCCACGCGACCATTTCTCGCCCATGCCTCAACGATGCCCCCCACCACGCCCCCACCACGCCCCCACCGCGGCCCAGCGCCTCCACAACCACCCCCACCCCCCCACCCCTGCGTTCTCACGACGCTCCTACCGCGGCCTAGCGCGGCCCGGCACCCCCGCGCCCACCCCGCCCCCCGCCTTCGCAACGCCCTCACCGGGGCCCCCCACCATCCAGAACCCCACGCGAGCTCAGTTCTTGGGCCCCCCCGACACGATAATTTTTCGCCCATAACTGGCCGATGCCCCCCCCATCGCCCCCGCCGCGCCCCCGCCGCGGCCCGGCGCCCCCGCCCCCGCCCCCCCACCGCGCCCTCGCCAGGCCCTTACCGCGGGCCCCGCACCATCTCCAACCCCACGCGACCTCAGCTTTTGGACCCCCCCGCACGACCATTCCTCGCCCATGCCTGACCGATGCCTCCGACGACGCCCCCGCAACGCCTCCGCCACGGCCCCGCGCCCCCGCGCCCAACAAGAATCCCCTCTTGCGCCCTCGCCGCGCCCCCGCCGCAGCCCCCCACCATCCACAATCCCACGCGCGCTCACTTCTTGTCGCCCATAACTGACCGATGCCCCCCGCCACGCTCCCACCGCGCCGCAGCCGCGGCCCGGCGCTCGCACGCCCCTCCCCCGCGCCCTCACCGCGCCCCCGCCGCGGCCCCTTCCAAAAGCTCATTGGAAGTCCCCAGCGGGCGGGCCCCCGACCCCGAGGGGCACAATGGGTTACGGGGGGGGGGGGGCGGGGGAGCGGCCGCCCTCGGGCCCGGGGGCCTGGTCGCCGCCAACGCAGCTTAACGCGCAGCAGTGCGCTGCAGTGAAAGCCGCGCTGTCAACGCAGCGACAGCGCATTGCAACGCATTGCCGTGGAAACGGCATGCTATGGCAATGCGGCGTACACCTACGCTACTACTTGGAGCAAACCAAAAGCATGGCAACGCCATGCAGCACAAGTCTAGGCAACGCGCGGCGACTGTGGACCAATGCAACGCACAGGACGACGCCGTGCAAAGGCAAATGCCGCGCAAAGCAACGCAACGCGATGCAAAGCAATCGACGAACGTAACGAACCCGACGAACCCAAGAACTCAGACAATCCAGGAATGGGACGATCACTGAAAGATCCGCCACCGTGCCCCCTGGCACGGCGGGGCGTGCCAGAATGCCAGCTGCTGTTTTGCGCGGTTTCTGTAAGTCTTCTAGGGGCCATCCTCCCAGCGAGCAGCAATGGTTTGCAAATGCCGGGCAAGTTCGACTGGGTCTCTTCCTTGCGAAGCAAACGACGCGTTCGCGCCTCCGACGCTGCGCCGAGACCACAGTCCCTCGAAACAGCGATAGATTCGAGCTCCCGAGGCGAAGATACCTCCAAGCCGGCCTCATATTGCTCCAAGACGGCCCAAGAGGCTCCCAAGAGAGCTCCAAGACGGCCCACAAGGCCCCTAAGACGGCGGCCTGGAGGCCAGAATCCATCGTAAAAAACTATATCCGCGCATGCTAGAATGGCAGGTGCTGTCTGGTAAGTTGTCTGTAAGTCTTCCAAGGCCCCCCCCCCCCCCCTCCGCTACCAGCAGTGGGTTGCAAATGCTGGGCATGCTCGTTTCGGCTTCTTCCTCGTGAGATTGAAAACAACGCACTCGCGCCTCCGAGGCCACGCCGCGACCACAGCCTCTCGTCGCAAACAACTCGCTCGCGAACTCGAAGCCATGCCGAAGCCGCAGTCCCTTTCAAAAACCAATAACTATATTCGAGCTCCCGAGGCCAAGATGCCTCCAAGACGGCATCAGATGCCTCCAAGACGGCCCCAAGACAGACCATCAGACTCCCAAGAGAGCTCCAAGACGGCCCACGAGGGCTCCACGACGGCCGACAAAGCTCCCAAATCTGCGCCCCGGAGGCCAATCCCCCGTAACAAATACGATCGATTCGCGCTCCCCCCGAAGCCAATATGCTTCCAAGACGGCCCCAAGAGGGCCAAAAAGGCTACCCCAGAGAGCTCCCAAACAGCGCAAGAGGGCCCCCCAACACGGCCCACATAACCTCCAAAACATCCAACGCTGCGCTCCGGAGGCGACACTCCTTCGCACAAAACGATAGATCCGCGCTCCCATAGCAAAGACGCCTCCAGGACGGCCACCGATTTCTGCTAGACGGCCCCAACAAGGCCCAAGAGCCAGCAGAACACCACGGCCCCACCATGCACGCACCACGGCTCTGCACCCCCACCCTTGCCCCACGCGACCTCCGTTCTTCGGACCCCCCCGCGCGACAATTCCCCCTTCAAAAATGACCGATACCTCCCACCACGCCCCCACCAAGGAGCTCAGTTCTTGGGGCCCTCCACGCGGCAATTTCTCTACCAAACCTTAGCGATGCCCCCCGACGCGCCCCCGCCACGGCCCATCCGCGCACCCGCCACGGCCCGGCACCCCCGCCATGGCCCCACCACGCCGCCACCACGGCCCGGCACCCCGGCACCCCCTTCCCCGCGCCACGCGAGCTCAGTTCTGGGGGCCACCCTTATGTATCTTCGTCGCCGACTGCCAACTCTTTTCGGCGACCTCTCCCCTCCTGCGCTCTTCATGCGCGAAGCACGTGTTGCGCCTTTGCTTCCCATTTGACATTTTCGTTGCCCGCTCGGCCAACCAGCGGCTGAACTCTACTTTCGGTAGAACGCCCTTGCAGGCTACACATTTCCAATAGCCGCGCTGCACCCTTGCTCCCTGTAAGCACCGCTGGCACTTGCGGTCGCGATTAGCCGCGTTGGCCCACGTGCGGTCCGAAAACGCATGACGCCCCTGCTCCACGTCGCACACCGCGCAAACCTTCAGGCCCCCACCTGCTGCGTCCACGCAACGCTTGCACTTGCGGTCGAGATCAGCCGCGCGGGCCTACATGCGGCCCGAAAACGCCTCACGCCCCTGCTCCACGTTGCACACCACGCAAACCTTCAGGCGCCCACCTGCAGCGTCAACGCAACGCTTGCACTTGCGGTCGCGATCAGCCACGTTGGCCCACACGCGGTGCGAAAACGCCTCGCGCCCCTGCTCCACGTCGCACATCGCGCACGCTTTCACATCTTTCCTCGCCGCGGTGCGCCGCTTCAGGGCTGCAGCGTCGACGCACTTGGCACGCGAAATCGACGCTCTGGCCGCGTGGTTGAGCTGATGCGCAGAAAATTCGCGCGCACTTTTGGACGCACCACATGTTGAACAGACTATATCGCTTGCTGCCTGGGCACGCTTTCTGTCCTCCTCCCTTGCAGCCTTCCTGCACGTCGTGCGTAGCCGCTCTTCGTTGTGACCGTCCACCTTCAGGATCTCTCCAGTCAGCTTCACTTCTCTGCAGAGGAAACACTGCAGGTGCTTCTTCAGCTCCTCGCACTCAACGCACATCCCCCCTTGCATCGGGCGTCCCCTGCCTTCTCCCATTGATTCTCCGCAAAAGCCTGCTCGTACTCGCGAACATTGCAGATGTAACACTTTCGCCTCTCGGGGCAGTCCACGCAGCGCCTCGTCGCGAGCTTTGACGAGTGGTGCTGGGAAGCGTGGAAGGCAACCTGGCCCTTCCAGAGACCGCACCCCATGCGCTGCCACGGCGCCCCCGCGCCCTTCTTGTCCTCCAGGCACAGGCTACGCGCGCGCAGGCCGTCATTCCGATTCCACTGGCTCGGACCACACTGGTTCTTGTGCTTCACTAACGCGCACAGCGCGCACCTCCCCGAGGGCATAAACTCCTTCTCGATGGCGTCCCAGTCCAGGGCATCTCCACGCAACGATTGCAAGTGTAACGCGGGGCCCTTCCGTTCACCCTGCGTGTGCGGCGAGCGGTCAAAGGCCCGGAATATCAACGCGCCCCCCCGCCGTCGCACGCGCGTCGGCGCCGCGTAGCTCGAGAGAGGCGAGGTGCCCAGGCCGATGCTCAAGTGCCCAATCACACCTTGTTTGAACGCTTGCCCCTGCGCCGCATGGGCCGCGACGCCAAAAACTGGCGCCAGAGGGAACTGCTGTCTGTTGACCTTGAGTTGTTGATGCGGGCGACCCTTGTCCACTAACCAGCATCTCTTCTGCGGTGTCACCGGGCGCCGGCCGGGAGCGCTTAATCCCTCGATCGTCCACGCGCGCGGCTTCCGACCGCCGTTCTCGTCCTCGCCTTCGTCAAACAACACGAATATCACTTTCGGCGTCTTCTTCAAAATAGTCTCTCCGCCGCGCGTGACGCGGTCATCTTCGCCGACTCCGTCGCAAATCCAAGAGTGCACTCGGCCTGCGCGACCGCGCAGGAGGTTCTTGTCCTCGCTGCGATCAACGCGGTCGGTGAGAGCGACTGGCATCCCTTCTGCGATCGGCAAGAAACCGTACAAGTCCCGGCTTTCCTTGTCATGCCGCTGGAGCCACGCCATCCTCTGCCGCGGCAGATCTGGCCGCGCGCGCAGCGCCTCTGGCGTAGGAGTGTCCCGCGCAGGAACGTGCACCATCGGCTTTCTGTGCCTCCGTGCGTATAGGGACGCTCGGGGCTCGTTCGCCTCGCATCTAGCGTCGCCGCTGGGAAACGCACCCGACGCGACAAGGAACATGTCCGACAACAATCCTAAGTCGTCAGAACCATCCAGCACGAGCCGGCGCCGCGCCCGCTCCTCTCTGCGCGCGTTGCACTCCTCCTGGCGGATCTCCGTCGGCGTCGCTTGACGCCCTCGTCGTCGCCCCGATCCCATCCGCGCTGCGCCCCTGCCGAAGTCGCGCAGCTCCCGACAGGCCAGAGTCCCGCAACAAACGTCCCCGTTCAGCCAGCTGCCAGGCGCGGTTGCATCCCGACCGTGCAAAAAATGCGCGCGCGTCGGCTGAGAGCGCCTCCCTGCGGAACTCCTCTTGCGCTTCCTTCAGCCAGGCGTCGTCGCACCGTTCGCGCCCTTCCAACTCTGCCACGCCCTGGGCCCCGCACTCGGCGCAGCCCCGCAGGAGCGATTGCCCGTGCAGCACGGGTGGCAGGGACGTGTACTTGCGGGCCGCCGAGATGCGCTCCGTGGGGGCATCCGCAAGGAAGCCGTCGTCCGGAGGTGCCAGCTGCCAGAAGTCACCACTCAGCACGACGTTCCAGCCGCCGAAAGGACGCGGCACACCATCGTCGCCACGCTTAGTCGCCCCGACGTCGCGGATGACGCCGCGCAGTTTCGCGTCTACTTCTGCTAGTAGTCTGGCACTCACCATGCTGATTTCATCGACGAATAACCACCTCCACTGGAGCACGCATTTCGCAGTCGCGCACTGCAGTTTGACGCCCCCCCCCCCCCCCCTTCTCCTCACCTCGCTTAATGGCCGGAGTGCCACGCGCATGGTGGATGGCATGGCCCCCCGGCAGCTGTGCCATGACGGCCTGCAGAGCTGCGATTTGGAAGTGCACGCCGATTGTACATTCCATCAACCCCTCGAACAATTCATGACGAATTATGCGCAACACGCGCGACTTGCCCGCCCCGCGGCCCCCGGACATACACCGCTGCAGCAGTTCGCCCATGCCGGCATCTTCACTGGCCTCGCCGTCAATCCCCCGCATCACTCGAAGAGCCACTGTCTCCGCCATCTCGAACTGCTTTGCGTTCACCACGCGCCGCCCCGTCTGTTTGTCCACTTGGAACTCGAGCTTCCCCAGCCACGCTGCAATGTCTGCCGATGTCGCAGCCAGGCCAGCCAAGAACACTCATCCGTCAGCCTGTGCCATCCTGTTTGCCATGGGCTGCTCCTTGTTCCGAGATTTTCGCGCTTCCGCCAGCGCCCGCTCTACGTCACAGGGCTCTCCTGCTGGCCACGTGCCCCGCACTTCGATCCGCAGCGTTTCGCCGTCGCGGAGCCCCCGCGCTTGCTGCGCGACAGCCATGTCTCCTTTCGAATTCTCATAGTGGGAAATGCCGCCCGCTCTTTGCGTTCCGGCGACGTCGTTTTCCTCGCTGCCGCTGTCTCCGTCGCCGCCCTTCCGCCTTGCCCCGCCCGCCCGTGACTCGAGGGCCTGGTCCAGTTGTTCAAAGCCCACATCCAACTCCTCATCGCTCACATCTTCGTCGCTCCGTTCCTCCGCCTCGTCTGCGCCCCGAGGCCGGTCGCGGCGCGCGCTCGGGAAGTTGCCCGCGCACCGCGCGGCTTCCTTCGTCTGCGCGCCGCCGTCCAGCCACGCTGCCGCGGCGGCGCCCCGCGTCGCCGCGTCGCCGCGCGAGCCCCCTGCGAACGCTACATGCTCGTCCGCCGCGTCGGGCCTCAACGCCCAGGGGTGGAAATGCGTCGCGACAGCGCGCGCCGACCGCCCCGCTTCTCCTGGGCGTCCGCGAGGCGCGGGCGCCAAAGAGAAAGCGGGGGCCATGGGCTTCTTGTTCCTCTTCGAGGCCCGCGTGTGGCGGAGGTGGGCGCGCCCTTCCGTTTCTGGATGCGGCGCCCAATCGTCGCCTCCGTCTTGTTTCACCCTGTAGTCCTTCCTCTCCAGGTAGAAGGTCCTCCTCTTGTCTGGGGTTCCTGCAGTTCTGGCGCACCTTGCCTTTGCCCCGATCCGTCAAGACTGCGTGATGGCGAAGGTGATCCGCGCCCGTCGTTCGTCGGAAACGACAGCGCAGTCGGCGTCCAGTACGTTGCGAACTCGCGCGGGGACAGATGCCACAAGCCGGGGCTCTGCGGCCGCAATCCATACAACATGGCCACATCTCGAAGAATTGCTTTTTCGGCGCCTCGCGTGCCGCATATCCACTCCGGCAAACTGCGCTTTGCGGCCGCCTGTGGCGCGGCTTGCCAGGCGCTCCACCAAGTCCACGTACTCTCGGCCGTAACGAGCTGTGGTTTCGCACGATTTCAATGATTCTGCCGCAGTGACGTCGTTCTCCCTCGAGAACGCTCTGAGGTTCGCACGTTCCACTTGCCCGCGCGCGATGCCCTTGCCGCGCGCGTCGCTC
>CAUYUJ010003958.1:224157-239157 GCA_963575745.1 Prorocentrum cordatum
AACCCGCCCCTCCTCGCTCCTGCGCGGGATCTGGAAGAGTTCCCTGAGCATTTTGCGCCATGTTCCTCGCAGGATGCAGCGATACTCGACGTTCATCGTCCAGCACGAGCTTCCATACAAGGCGGTCGAAGTCACGACTGAATCAAATAGCTTCAGTCTCGCAGATAATGGGTACCTCCTTGAGCACAGAGCATGGCGGAACTGGGCAAACGCTCTCCATGCAGTTGACATTCGATTGGGAATTTCTGCTCCATGATAATCCTCCAGATTGATGACTCGGCCCTGATACTTCTCGGACCCGCCCGGCGGAATGATCTCTACCCGGGATCCACCAAATAAGCACAGAGCTGCCCGCGTAGCCCGGGCGGTCCGTCAGGATCTTCGTCTTGCCGAGGTGGACGCGGCGCCCATATCTGGCAGCGTTCGTCTGGAGGTGGGGCAACATTTTCGGAGCGTCCTGTTTCCTTTGCGCAAAAAGCAGCACGTCATCTGCGAATCTGAGGCTTGTCAACGGCATCTCCTAGTCGTCTATGACGAAACCAAGAAATTGTCCGATCCGTCTCCGGTTGAGCCCGCGCTACTTAGTCTTCAGCGCTCTGAAGCAGGACTCCACAACTGCAATAAATAGAAGTGCGCTGATCGGGCCCCCCTGCTTTACTCCCCTGGCCAAGCAGAAAGAGCGAGACTCCGCCCCAGCAGCAACAGTGGCAGTCTGATCGGCGTACAATTTCCGAAGCAGCCCAATGTAGGATTCCTCGATACCAAACTCGCGCAGGACATCCCACAACGCCTCGTGCTCCACGGTGCCAAAAGTCTTCTCGAAGTCGACAAGCCCTAACCGCAAATCCTGATTCCACTCGCCGCACTTCTCAATAACCACGGTTAAAGCGAGAAGATGATCTTCCGTAGAGAATCCTGGGCGGTAGGCCGCTTGATCCTGAGCTTGGCGCGCAATAACAACATCCTGGAGGCGATTGCAGACCATGCGAGCGAAGAGTTTGTGCAATATTGGAAGAATCGCAAGAGCGACCAGTTTCGCGCGTCTCCACGATTCCCGCGGCTCCTTCCAACACTCCAACTGGAGCGAGGACTGAGGCTTAGAGGGGTGGCCTGAGGACCTGAGGGCACGCCCGCTCGGGGCGTCCTGGGCCGTCTTCGTGCGGATTCCGCGCGGGGGTCCTTTTTGGGGTCGGCGGCAGAGGCGGCAGCCCTTAAGTTCCAGGGGGGCGCAGACAGGTCGGTTCGGATTCCAGGACCTCCCTACGTTCGATGGTTCAGAGGGACACCGGCAAGTCGGCTCAAACTCCAGAGGCGGGAACAGACAGGTCGGCTCGGATTCCAAGACTCCCCTGCGTTCGATGGCCCGGGGGGGCACGCGCAAAGCGGCTCAGATTCCAGGGGGGCACGAACAGATCGGCTCCAGGGCTCGAGGGATCCAAGGGGGCCCAGGGGGGCGCGAACAGATCGGCTCAAATTCCAAGACTTCCCCTACTCTTCAAAATTTCTCCTGGGCCTCCCGTGTCCTCTCCACTTCCCATGCGCTCTTTTGTTTTAAAGGAAACGCGTGGCCCTGTGCGTGGTTGCTGAGGGTCCAGGGGGGCGCAAAAGATCGGCTCAAATTCCAGGACTTCCCCTACTCTTCAATCATTTTCTTGGGTCTCCCGTGCCCTCTCCATTTCCCATGTGCACCTCTGTGCTAGAGGACATATGTGGTATTGTGTGTGGTTGTGCCGATCATGCCCAGCTGAAGGAAAGTCCAGCTGCCCAGATCAGAGCTGGGGCGCAGGTCGCAGACGCTGTCAGCCACAGCCGTGGCGAGCAGCCGAAGCTTAGCTCTCGCCGACGTCCACTCGGTGGCGTCGGGCAGCCTGGGCGTTTGCTGCTGATCTCCCTTTGGGCATGGGCGCCGACGACGAACGAGCGCAGGCGCAACGCTGTGGGCTGTGGGCCCGCGGGGATGCTCGGGGCAGCCATGAACTAATCGGCGCCGTCGGGCAGCCTGGCTGCTTGCCGCCGAACCCCCTGTGGGCATGGGCGCCGACGAACATTGGGCGCGCGCGCAGCGCCGTGGGCTGACGAACTCCCTCGGGGAAACTCCTGCCGCCAAGGTCCCTCTGGCGTCGCAAAAGCTGCTCGAGCCGCTACGTGGGCGCCGCCCTGAATGGATCGGCCAGCGAACCCGAGCAACGCAGCAGCTCGGCGAGCCCCGCTCGCGGCGCCTCTG
Organism: Prorocentrum cordatum; assembly: GCA_963575745.1. NCBI lineage: Eukaryota > Dinophyceae > Prorocentrales > Prorocentraceae > Prorocentrum > Prorocentrum cordatum. The sequence continues at coordinate 226,382 of CAUYUJ010003958.1, forward strand.
GACGTTGGCCCGGCGCCCCGACGGCAACGCATAGGGCTGCAAGGCGGAAGGCGATAGAGCTGTCGCGATGCAGGTCTAGACTGGTCGCCAATGCGACGGGGTTTGCGAGGCCAACATTGTCTCTGACCACGATGCGCGGTGAGCTGTCGCGATCACTGCTGGGGTCATCTCGGCCAGTGGAACGACCCAGTCGACACATATATATATATATATATATACACACATGACCATTTATATAAATAAAGATACACATTTATATACATACATATACACATATACATATATACACATATATGTATATATAGACGTGTATATATATATATATATATATATATATGTATATGTGTATGTGTATATATACATATATATATAAATATAGATAAACAGATAGATCTGTATATATGTATATATATATATACATTTCTTCTACCGATGAAACTACAAGGGAAAACCCCGCAGGTCACCGGCACCCCCCCGCACGTGCCCCCCAGATATGCGCCCCGCGATCCAAGGGGCCCCTCCCGCAGCCTCCTCCTAACCTTTCCCTGGGCCTCCACCCCCCCAAGACGCCGGCGATTGCCCCGGGGCGGCCTAAGAAACCGCAGAAACCAGCCCTAGAGCTTGCTAGGGCGCCTGCCGGGAGGAGCCAAAGTGACAAAAACCAATGGTTTCCTAGGTTTCGATCCTTTCTCAACTTTCTGGGCCCCTGAATTTTCGCGCGCCCCGACGCGGCGCAAAAGGATTGCTGAACCGCCGCAGCGCAGTCCCAGACACGGTCCACGACAGCCAAAAAGATGCTCCCCTGATGGGCCACGAACTCCCACGGCACCCCTTCCGCAGCCTCCCCCTGGCCTTTCCTGGGCCCCCACCCTCCCCGAAACGCTCGCGATGGCTCCAAGGCGGCCCTTGAAGCTTCCAAAGCAGCCCTATACCACTCTAGGGCGCCAGGGCGCCTCCCGGGAGAAGCCAAAATTGCCAAAACCAATTGTTTTTTTCTCCGCCGGTTTGTGTAATTTCTCACATTTCTGGCCTCAGTTGCCATGCGCTCCGAGACGCCCCAGTAGCCTTGCAAACCCGCCCCAACACAGCCCAACTTATTCCTAGCGCGGCCTGGGCGAGCCCCAAGACTTTCCACGACCACCCCACGCTCGCCCCAAGATGGCCCAAGACGTTCCCATGATGGTCCGGAGGGGCGCCAGGATACCCGAAAAGATACCCCAGAGGCCCCCAGCACACCCCGAAACGGCACTTGTAACCGCTCCACCGATCGCGACGAGCCCCCTAGGCTTCTGCCTACAAGCTTGCGACACACCCCAGGACGCACGCACCAGCTTCCGACATGCCCCCCCGACGCTCCGAGACGGCCCCAGAGGCAACTGACAGGTTTCCTGCGCCTTCACGCGGCGCCCAAGTCGCCCCCCCCCCCCACGTCTCCAAGCCTCCGCGGCGGCGCCCAAGGGGCCCAGGGGTCTCCATCGGTGTGCCCCCCCTTCACTTCTCATTCGCCCCCGCTCCACGCCCTCGCCTTTCTGCCCCGCGCCTTCTGCCGACCAGTGACCCGCGGGGGCCGAGATGCCACTGGCAGGCGCCCTGCGCCTTCAAGAGGCCCCCGGGGCGCCCCGACCGCGACCCGAAGCATCCAGGACGCGCGCGCCGGCTTCCGACATGCCTCCGCGACGCTCCGAGACGGCCCAAGAGGCAAGTGACGGGTCTCCTGCCCCTTCACGCGGCGCCCGAGTCGCCCCCCTCGCGTCTTCGAGCCTCCGTAGCGGCGCCCCAGGGGCCCAGGGGGCCAGAATTTCATGTCCACTTCTCCATCGGTGTGCCCCCCCTTCACTTCTCATTCGTCCCCGCTCCACGCCCTCGCCTTTCTGTCCCGCACCTCCTGCCGACCAGTGACCAAGAGGGGCCGAGATGCCATTGGCAGGCGCCGCGCGCCTTCAGGAGGCCCCCAGGGCGCCCCGGCCGCGACCCGAAGCATCCGTAGACGCACGCAGCACGCCGGGGGAACCCGAATTTGATGTCCACTGTACCTTGGGCCGTCACTCCCCTTCTTCACCTCCCCCCCTTGCCCCCATCCCCGCTCTTTCCTCTGGGCCCCTCGACAACCGCGCGACTTTCCCGCGCGGTCTCAATCCCCCCCCCACCCACCACTAAAGAGGCCCCCCCGCACCCCCCCCCCCCCGCCCCGAACCCGCATCGGGACAACCGGACTCTGGCGCGCGCAACTCCACGCGGTATCCAGCGCCCGTTGACCGCCGACGTTTGGGCTCGAAGGGCGGAGCTGCTTTCGTCTGGCATATTAAAAATGTCACCTCCACGCCCGCTGCTCTGCCCCGTGGGGCCCAAACGTGCACCATTCACTTGCAGCGCCTGCAAGAAGGAGTTGCCACGCGAGTGCTTCACACCCACCCAATTGAATAGAGCATCGAAAATTGCAAAGACTGCGCCAACAGCCACGACAGACAGACATCGTTCACATGCTGCGCCTGCTCCACCGCACTGCCACGATACTCATTCTCAGCCAAGCAACTGCACAAAAAAGTCAAAACATGCATAGCATGCGCCAGCAACCACAACAAGCCTGCTGCGACCCTACTCTGTGCTCGCTGTCACGAGAACCTCCCGCCAAACGACTTTGCAGTTCGGAACCGACGCAGAACCGACCGCATTTGCAAAGCATGCGTTGCGCAGCCGGCCTCCTTCTTTGTCTGTGTACGATGCGGTGAAACATTGCCGACAGGTGATTTCGCTGCCAGCAGGCGCGAGCGCAATCAGAAAATATGCCGGCACTGCTGCCACCCAGGGCGTCCACCAGACGCAACTGCTCGCATAGACTTGGGCCCCATGACGCACGCGTGCCCCCATTGCTCTGCCAAGTTGTTCCAATGCGAAGGCGATGGTTTCTGTTGCGGCGGCGGGAAACATTACGTCGAAAGCCCCCCGCAGGCGCCCTCTTGGACCTCTTCCGCACCACGTGGCTGTACAAGGACAAGCACGGGCGCCCAGTACACGACCCCACTACAAATGGACCTCGCCTGACGGGGATTTCCGCCATTAGCAGGCGATGCACTAGTTTGTTTTCGTTCGCAGTTCACGAGATTCAGAGCACCACTTCAGAAAAGGAGCTGCGATTCGGAAGCGAGCTGCGGCTATCCAACATCAGGATCCATGGCACGATGTACCGGCGGATTTGGACCTGCGCAGACACCCCGCCTGTACGTTACATTGTCGTCGACCCTCGGGAGCGTGGCACGAGCGCTACTGCCCAGAACGTGGACATACGTTTGGTTCGGCGCCTGGAAAGACCGATCCTTCCACACAATGGCTACTATGCAAAGGAGCTCCGACGACTGTCCGCTCCCTCAGCTTGCGGCGCCGCTGTTGCAGTCGAGCTACAGTGGGACGAGGGCATCAACGAGCTCGCTGCGATTGTGCACGAAACACCGCGCGTCGACGTTTCTGCACGTTCGGTTTTGTTCCGCGGGACCTCGTGCCCCACGCCGCAGTATCTCAATCCGTTGTGCGCACTCTACGAGCCACTGAGTTACCCACTCTGGTTTCCCCACGGCGGCCGCGGGTGGAGCACCGATATCGTGACGGACGCGGGACAGCGCCTCTTGCAGATATGGAGGAGGATGAGGAGGAGGAGGAGGTGGAAGTGGAGGAGAAGGGAGGAGGAGGAAGAGGAGGAGGAAGGAGGAGGAGGAGGAGGAGCAGGAGGAAGAGGAGGAAGAGCAGGAGCAGGAGGAGGAGGAGGAGGGGGAGGAGGAGGAGGAGGAGGCGGAGGAGGAGGAGGAAGAGGAAGAGGAGGAAGAGAAGTCGGAGGGACATTCCAATGCCGCATTCTCGCAGCCACGACACAGCCACACTACCACAGCCCTGGCAACAACCACCTGGGATCATATTGTCGGCCCGCCCCTGGGTCCGTGCACACAAGGAGCCGCGTGGGCCCCGCCTGGACCCCGCAATACACTTATACGTGACACTTCTAGCAGCATCGCAGCTCAGTGTGGATATTCGATGCAACGCCCAAGCGCCTGCCAGGTACAAGAGCCAATATTAGACGGCGAAGCGCAGCGAGCCTTAAACTAGTGTATATGTACGTATGTATGTATGTTTGTATGTACGTATGCATGCATGCATGTATGTATGTATGTATGTATGCATGTATGCATGTATGTATGTATGTGTGTATGTATGTACGTATGTATGTATGTAGATGTATATATAATGTATATATGTATGTATGTATACACACATGTGTATATATATATATATATATATATGTGTGTGTAGCGCGAAAGAGCGGCTCGGAGCGTCGGCGTTCGGCGGGTTGACCCCAGACGCGCGCGCTAGACGCATTTGGCGGACACGGACACAGATCGGCCATCTCTGCCAGAGCCCGCGTCGCCTGCCCGACTCTGGGGACTAGCTGGGCGCCTGCCCCCCCCCTTCGGGGGAACCACACATGACAGCAACATCAATTTGTAGAGGTCCGCGCGGAGCGTCGAAAAAGTATACCTATGCAGTGGATTCTTCTTCGACCGCTGCGTCGCCCCTTGCTCGGTCGGCAGCGGGAGCGGTGGCCTGCCAATCCACGTTCCTGAGGCGGCCGAAGAGCATAGGCACAGGCGATGCGTGGGCCCCCCCAGCGGCCCAGACGGCCCACCAATATTAGAGCCTCACACAAACCCAGCGGGCAGAAGCCTACCACATTTGAAGGAGCCCTGGGATAAACACATAGACACAAGTAACAGGATTTCCCATCTGTTCCCACAAATTCTGGGTTGCTGTCTTCCTCCCCACTTCCCACATCTTCCCATGTTTTCTGGGAATCGACGATGAATTGTGTCTGTGTGTTCTTTCCTTCCTGGACGTTGCCAGCCTCCCGCGACGGCCTGCCCATGAGCCGCAAGGCCCGCGGCACGGGCGCCGCCTGCAACAGCCGCTAATAGCACGCGGGCCCTGGGCGGCGTGCCGTCGAGACGCCGCCCGCCTGCGAGGTCCAACCCGCCCGCCTGGCCCACCCCCCGGTCCGCAGCGGCTGCTGCCGTCGCGAGCCGCAGGAGGTGCCCCATAACAGTGCGGGCGCGGTCTGAAGAAACCCTCGCAAGAATCCCAACCCTGAAAACCAGCGCTCGAGGTGCAGTCGAGGGGGAACACGGAGCACCCCCGAACGCAGCAGCTCCTTCCACGGCCGCGGGAAGTCACCGCGCATCGCGCGGAGCGAAGAAACTCAGGGTACCCTGACGAAAAATAAATGGTCTCTTGATGCGCGCCCCCACTGTATGCCTCGTCCCTGCCGCCGCGGAATGAGCCCGGGAGAGCAGGGGGGGGCGACCCTCGAGCGGGCAGTCCCAGACCCCCGACGTCTTGTCCTGATTTGTGCACGGCGTCGACCCCCAGAGGTCTGGACCCCTTCCCCGGGACCGGTGTTTCACCCTGGCTCGCTTTTGGACGGCCCCGAGGCCGGAAACAGCGAAACACCTCGCGTTGCGATTTTTTTCGCAGCGCGAGGGGGTCTGTGGTCGGAGTCCAAACTCGCACGAGCGAAGGGCCCGGGGCCCTGCCGCGGGGGGGCCACGGATCCCCTCCACTGGGTCTCCACACGGCCTCCAGCAGCTGGCCCCGCCGCGAGCAGGCTGTGGTCGTTGAAGGCTTCACGACCTCTGCCGTCCTTCCACTCGCGCTGGAGCGGCCGCGAGTTGCTCCAACTTTCTCTGGGGATCTCGGGATCTACATGGATTTCCCCCGATGTATCTCGATTTACCTTACCTGGCTTTACCTAGATTTGTCTTTTACCTGGACTTACCTGGCTCGATTCCCACAAGTCGATCGGCGAAAAGCCGCAAGCCCTTGGGGATGTGAGCGCCTCGCTGCGCCGCTGCAGGCGGGGCCGCGCGCCGTGCCCGTCGTGCTGCGCGGCCCCCCTGCGGCCGGAGAGGTCTCTGCCTGCACCTGGTCGGCGCTGCCGCACACGTCGCCGCGGTTCGTCGCTCCGGCCCTCCCTCGAGCATCACGGAGTGGGCTACAGGGGAACGAAAAGTGGCATAACAATTACCTCTACGACCACCCTTCGGGTGATAAGGAGGTTCGGGGGGGGGAACCAACGTCTCACTCGATCGGCTTCACTATCGATCTCAGTATCGATCTCACGATCGGTCTCGCTCGATCGATCTCACTCGATCGATCTCACAATACATCTCACTCGATCTATCTAATTCGATCGATCTCACAATTGATCTCACAATCGATCTCACAATCGATCACACAATCGATCTCACATTCGGTCTCAATATCGATCTCATTATCGATATCACAATCGCTCTCACAATCAACGTCATCATCATCATCATCACCAACATCATCAACATCATCATCACCAACATCGTCATCATCATGAGGGCACCGTCATCATCATCATCATCATCATCATGAGCATCATCATCAACGTCAGCATCATCATTGAGACAGCATCATCATCATCACCATCATCATCTCATCATCAACATCATCATCATCATCATCATCGGGACACAGTCATCGCCATCATCATCAGCAGCATCATCAGAATCGTCATCATAATCGGGACACCATCATGATCACCATCGTTCTCATCATGAACATTATCATCAACATCGTCATCATCCTCGGGACACCATCATCATCATGATCATCGCATCATCATCATCGACATCATCGTCATCATCAACAACATCATAATCATTGGGGCACCATCATCATCATGCGCAACATCATCATCAACATCGCCATTATCATTATTATCATCATCGGGACACCATCAGCATCACCATCATCATCATCACCATCATCATCAGCATCATCATCGGGACACCATAATTATCATCAACACCATCATCATTAACAACATTATCGCCGGGACACCATTTCCATCAACATCATCATCACCAACATCATCGGAATCATCATCATCATCATCATCATCAGCATCATCATCATCATCATCATCGGGACACATTCATCGTCATCATCATCAACATAATCATCATGAGCATCATCATCCTCATCATCGGGACACTATCATCATCATCATCATCATCATCATCATCATCATCATCATCGACACCATCATCAACATCATCATCTTCATCGGGACACCATCATCATAATCATCTCATCATCATCATCAACATCATCATCATCATCGTCATCATCGTCATCATCATCTCATCATCATCATCATCATCATCATCATCATCATCATCATCATCATCATCATCATCATCATCATCATCATCATCATCATCATCATCGCGGGACACCGCGGGACACCGGCGGGACACCGCGGGACACCGCGGGACACCGCGGGACACCGCGGGACACCGCGGGACACCGGCGGGACACCGCGGGCCCCCGGCCGCCCGGAAGGGAGTCATTTGGTCCGGCCGCGCCTCAGCCACACGGGACACCAGCGGGACACCGGCGGGACACCGCGGGCCCCGGCCGCCCAGAAGGGAGTCATTTGGTCCGGCCGCGCCTCAGCCACAGGAGACTTTCTCTCGCCCGCCCACGCAGCTTCGCCTCGCCCGCACGGCACGCACGAACACGAAACCGAAATCGATTTCCTGGTAGGGGGGCTCTCCGTCCGACTTCGATCTCACCCCCCAACCTCCGATCCCCGCAAAGCAACCTAACAGCGATGTGTAGGAGCATATCTGGAAGCATTCCCCTTAAGATTCAGATGAGGATCCAGTTGTAGAATTCTGCTGTTCTCGCAGTCGTAGTCGCATTCGCGATGACAGTCGCAGTGGCCTGCATCAGCCTCAGCCTCAGCCTCAGCCTCAGCCTGCCTCAGCATCAGCCTCAGCCTCAGCCTCAGCCTCAGCCTGCCTCAGCCTCAGCCTCAGCCTGCTTCAGCCTCAGCCTCAGTCTGCCTTCAGCCTCGGCCTCAGCCTCAGCCTGCCTCAGCCTCAGCCTGCATCAGCCTCAGCCTCAGCCTCAGCCTGCCTCAGCATCAGCCTGCCTCAGCCTCAGCCTCAGCCTGCCTCAGCCTCAGCCTCAGCCTGCTTCAGCCTCAGCCTCAGTCTGCCTTCAGCCTCGGCCTCAGCCTCAGCCTGCCTCAGCCTCAGCCTGCATCAGCCTCAGCCTCAGCCTCAGCCTGCCTCAGCCTCAGCCTGCCTCAGCCTCAGCCTCAGCCTGCCTCAGCCTCAGCCTCAGCCTGCTTCAGCCTCAGCCTCAGTCTGCCTTCAGCCTCGGCCTCAGCCTCAGCCTGCCTCAGCCTCAGCCTGCATCAGCCTCAGCCTCAGCCTCAGCCTGCCTCAGCATCAGCCTGCCTCAGCCTCAGCCTCAGCCTCAGCCTGCCTCAGCCTCAGCCTGCTTCAGCCTCAGCCTCAGTCTGCCTTCAGCCTCGGCCTCAGCCTCAGCCTGCCTCAGCCTCAGCCTGCATCAGCCTCAGCCTCAGCCTCAGCCTGCCTCAGCCTGCCTCAGCCTCAGCCTGCCTCAGCCCTGCCTCAGCCTCAGCCTCAGCCTGCTTCAGCCTCAGCCTCAGTCTGCCTTCAGCCTCGGCCTCAGCCTCAGCCTGCCTCAGCCTCAGCCTGCATCAGCCTCAGCCTCAGCCTCAGCCTGCCTCAGCATCAGCCTGCCTCAGCCTCAGCCTCAGCCTGCCTCAGCCTCAGCCTCAGCCTGCTTCAGCCTCAGCCTCAGTCTGCCTTCAGCCTCGGCCTCAGCCTCAGCCTGCCTCAGCCTCAGCCTGCATCAGCCTCAGCCTCAGCCTCAGCCTCAGCATCAGCCTGCCTCAGCCTCAGCCTCAGCCTGCCTCAGCCTCAGCCTCAGCCTCAGCCTTGCAGCCTCAGCCTCAGTCTGCCTTCAGCCTCGGCCTCAGCCTCAGCCTGCCTCAGCCTCAGCCTGCCAGCCTCAGCCTCAGCCTCAGCCTCAGCATCAGCCTGAGCCTCAGCCTCAGCCTCAGCCTCAGCCTCAGCCTGGCCTCAGCCTCAAGCAGGGCCTCATGCCTCAGCATCAGAGCATGCGGCAAATGGAGTTCTGGGAACTCGAAGAACACGAAGTGGCCTACAGTTGGCTCCGGGCATTCAAAATCATGTCCAGGAATGGAGTTCTGGGAACTCGAAGACACGAAGTGGCCTACAGGTGGCTCCGGGCATTCAAAATCATGCCCAGGAATGGAGTTCTGGGAACTCGAAGACCACGAAGTGGCCTACAGTTGGCTCCGGGCATTCAAAATCATGCCCAGGAATGGAGTTCTGGGAACTCGAAGACCACGAAGTGGCTTACAGTTGGCTCCGGGCATTCAGAATGTGGCCCGGGAATGGAGTTCTGGGACCTCGAAGACCACGAAGTGTGTAACTGTTTGGTTAAAACGACTTCCGCGGATTCTCCCCGGCACCCGCCCAGACCCCCCTGGGGAGTCAAGATGATCTCTTTTCACACTCGTAGAAACCTATCAGTCTTCGCTGTTAGGTAATAAAACTCGGAGGTCCGCGCGGAATTCGCGGAACGGCGCTGGGGCCCCCTCCCTGGCGGCGCCTCCGGCGCCGCAGCTTTTATGTTCATGCCATTCTTCGTTCCGCTAATCAGGGAGTGGGCGGCGGGGGCGGGGCCGTGCGGGCAAGCCGCAACGGCGCGAGCGCATGGCGCCGGGCCCGACAGTGGCTGCTCTGGAAGGCCCGCGTCTCCAGGGAGCCCACCAGAGGACGTGCGCGTGAAAATAATGTGCAGGAGCACGGCCCCTCGATCCGCGAGACTGGCCGCGTCCTACGAACAGTCGCGCAATGCGCACTCTCGTCGAAACCAACGTGGATTCGTGTACGTGTACGTCCTTCGTTCGCTGCTAAGTCTCGCGCGGAAGGACGCGCGGGCAGAGACGCGCGGGCAGGTAGGGAATCGCATGTCTCGATTCGCCACAGGCTTCTCCAGGGAACGCGCTTGCAGCGCTCTGTCCTGGGTCGTTGACGCCTGTGCCGTCTGAGCCCTACGGCACGATCGCGTGCCATGACTGAGGCCGAAGCGGCCAGTGACCCCCCGCGGGCAACGCGGGAAGAAATCGGGACAAGCTATCCCAAGCGATTCAACGCGCACCCTGCGCCGAGGGTCTGGATGGGGAAGGAGAGAGATAGAGAGAGAGGGAAAAAGAGAAAAAGAGAGAAAGAGAGAGAGAGAGAGAGAGAGAGCGCCCGCCGCGAGCAACGGGGGAAGGAATCGTGGGATTAGAATCCTGCCCTGCTCGGACATCCCGGGCCCCGAGCGAAACTCCCCTGGCGCCGACCACCGGGGACCGATGCAACCCCTCGTCCACAGCGGGGATGTGGGCGAGACAGTGTCGGAAGGCGCGGCGAGAATCCGGGGGGGCGGCAAACTGAAGCTCCCAGACCCCGACGTCATGGTTTTTTCATTACGTCGACGCTCCGAGGTCTCGACCCCTTCCCCTGCACCGGTCTTTCACCCTGAGTCGGTTTTGTTGACGGTCCCGAGGCCCGGGAAGGCCCCGAAGCGGAAAATCGTAAAAAACTTCCGTCGTGTTTCCTTTTGCGCAACGCGAGGGGGTCTGGGCTGGGGTCATCCTCTTCATCTCCCGTCCCCGCCGCCCTGGGCCAGGCCTCGGGGCCGTCCCGTTCGCGTGCGTGTGTGCGGGCCGCTGGGGCGAGCGGGCTGCGCTGGCCTCCTCCTTGCCGCACGCGGCAGCGCCCAGATCCTGCTCCGCCGCTGGCCGCACGCGATGGCCGAAGCCCTGCTGGCGCCGCAGGCCGTCCTGACTAACAGGCGGTGGCTCCAGGCCGCCGAGAAGAGAGGCGAGCGAAGCGAACAACCCCAGGCATGCTCGCGTCGCAAAAAAACCGGACTGGAGGTCTTAGGCGATGTTCGGCCCCCGGGGGGCCCTCGCCGGGCCTCGGGGCCATCGAAACACGACTCCGGACGAAAGACCAGTCCCAACAGAAGGGGGTCGGACTTCCAGGGACGCCGTCCTGAAAAAAGCAGGGCGTCGCATGTCTGGGACGCACACACCCATTCGGGGACGGGGAGGGCCATGGGTGCGTGCTGTCGGCTGGGGGCCCCCGCTCGAACGGGAGCCCCCCTCAAGGTCCGACACCCCGCAGCCATGTACCAATAGCCAGTCTTCCTGCCCCCCTATGGGCATGTGTGCGTGCTATTCGCTCGTTCAGCTTAGAAGAGGGCCACGCTGTTGCTGCACGCGTGCGGAATCAGGACTGTGTAGCCCACGTTGGTCCCCAAGCGTTGCGTTTCAATGTCGGTTCCCCGACGTTGCGTTTGAACGTGGCTGTTCACAGTCAGTAGCTTTGGGGCTCAGAAGAAGCTGAGCAGGCCCTAAGGCTGGTGCCTAGCGCGCAACCGCTAGGCTTCTGAGACAGAAAAACATCCAGCTGATCCTCTCTCTCGCCCATTCTTTCGTTCGTTCAGTTCAAAAGAGGGCCACTCGGTCTCGAAACTGCATCTCGCGCGGGGCCGCGGGCAGCCACGACTCGCCGACCGCAGGTCACGGCGAGATGCTGCGACGCTGCCGCTTGGGGGTGCCGTGGGCGCCGCAGTCGGAGCCGCCGCCACCGTGGCCGCGGTCGATCCGATGCTGCCGTCGGGACCCCCACGCTGTGGGGCACCCGAAGAATCCGGGACAGACCTGGTCCGGGTAGGGCCCTGTTTCGGCGACGAGGCGACGAGCGAGGGGGGGAAGTGAGAAGGAGAATGCCCTCTCAGCAGGCGGCGGGGCTTCTCAGAAGCCCTCGGGCCTTCTGAGAAGTTTTCTGTTTTCGGGGAAGGCGTAGAACACTTCTCAGAAGGCCTGGGGACTTCCGAGCCTTCTGAGAAGGCCCGCCCCTTCTCACTCCCTCCCTAGGCTCGCCGAAAACTGTTTGGTGCCCCCAAACGCGATCCGGGAAAATCCTGGAGCCGCTTGGTCTGGGATGACTCCAGGCTCAAAAATGCTGGGCAGCATCCACGTGGGGCAGAAGATTATCCGAGAGCGCTCGAGTGGAGTGCATTCCGGAGCAGCTCCGGTGCGAAAGCGGGAGCCCCGAACCCGAAGTTATCCCCGACACCCCCTGCCCTGATAACTCGGGTCTCTGACGGCCTACCGACCTCACCTCCAGGATCCCGTTTGTACAAAATTCGCGGTCGCGCCAGCGCAGTCCAGGAACCATAGAGGAAGAAAGATGCCATAAAACATAAATGTTTGGCGCTCCGCGCGGATTTCTTGGATCTGCACTGGGCCTCTCTCCCTTGCGCGCGGAGCGCGCCAAGGGTGGCGCCGGAGGCGCCGCCGGGGGTGCCCAGCGCGGATCCAAGAAATCCGCGCAGAGCGCCAAAAGTCTCTGTTTCTGGCGGTTTCTTCCTTCGAAGCTAGCCATTCGTAAGCATTCTCAGCGACGTCCTGATCTTTTCAGGACGGCCCTCCTGGAAGCTCCGACCCTTTCCCCGGGACCGACTTGTCGTCCTGAATCGTTTTTTGAAGGTCCCGAGGCCCGGCGAGGGCCCCCCGGGGCCGAACATACCAAATGATCCTGGCGACGGACCCAACCATATTCAATTGTGAGTAACGCGTTGTGGGTGCCGCTTTCGGTGGAGCTCCCTGTGGGGCCACGAAAAGCGTGAGTGACGTGCCGTCATGAGTGGGACTGACGCATGCGGGCGGTGCCGGTGGGGGCTTCGGTGGAGCTCCTATGGGGCCACGAAGCGCCGTGCTGAGTGGTGGCTGACGCATGCGGGCAATGCCCCTCGCTGGAGCTCCCAGGCCACGAAGCGTTCTAGTGGTTGGGGGAAACGCA
>CAUYUJ010003958.1:244157-291657 GCA_963575745.1 Prorocentrum cordatum
GTCCCCCTTTCCGCCTCCCCTGGGGCGAAACATCTCATCTGATCGGGGGCGGGGCAAGGGAGGAGCCTCGGGGATGGGGTGGGGGGGGGGGGGGGGGCGAGCTCGTCCGTGCACCCTTGGGGGGCTCTCCAGAGCCTCCAAGGAGCCCCAAGACGGCCCAATGAGCGCCGAGATAATCAAAGAGAGCATCGACATGGCTGAGGCTAACTACGCGACGTCCCAAGAAGGCTTCACGACGGCCTACGAGGCCTCCAAGACGGCCCAACAGGTGCTCCCAGAGGGCCGCCGAGAGGTCTCCAAGGTGCAAACATCGCCCCACTCCTTTAAGAAATTGTGCAATTGCGATGTACTCGCCTTTTCGTCTTGACCGCACTCAGCACGGCCCAAGGAGCCCCCAATATCGTCCCAGGACAACCGATGAGGTCCCCAACAGCCCCAAGACGGCCAAATAGAGCCCCCAAAGCGCGCACGAGGGACCCCAAGGCCCCCTAAAACGGCCCAGGAGGTGGCATCTCGAGTCAATCCCGCCGTGATGACCCGAAGAGCCCCTGAGTGACCCTCGAAGCGCTCCCAGGAGGCCCCAGGAGGCTTCCGAGATGCACCCGAGAGGCCCCCGAGAGGCCCCCGAGAGGGCCCAGAAGCGAAGCAGCTGCCCGCATTCCAGGGGACCCTCCTATCACACGCCGCTACATCCCCGAGGACTCTGGCCCGCAGGCCAGGCAGGGCAGCGCGCCTCTGGATGAATGCACTGCTAAGGGGGTGGTCGGCGGAATGGCGTGCACCTCTCGGATCCGCCCGCCCACCGGGCTGAGGGGCGTGTGGGATTGAACTACGAGGGCTCCTTGCAGTGCTTCAGTCCCCCCGCTCAATCCCCCCCCCCCCGGAGGCCTCCGCCAGAAAGCCGCCCGGCTGCGCCCAAGCCCCTACTCGGTCCCCACGATGCCGCCAAGCCATGACGGCTTCCAAGACGAGCTCGATTTTCCTCTCGTTCTGAGGACGCCTCCGGGGCGCATTTTGGCTCTCGGCCCCGTCGGGGCTCCTTCTTGGCCTCCAAAATCCGCTCCTGGGGCCCTCGAGAGCGCCTTTGTGGCCCGCTCTCGCCGAACAGCTGGCATGTTAAAACATATAATGAATATTTTGTGTTTGTTTCATGGTTTTCGCTTCCCTGGGGGTGACCATTCGGGCTCATCGGGGGTATTTTTTTCATCTTTCAAACTTGGACGCAATCTTTGGGCGCGCTCCGGGGCTCCGAAATCCGCTCCCGGGGCCCTCGAGAGCGCCTTTGTGGCCCGCTTTCGCCGAAAAGCTGGCATGTCAAACAATGAATAAATACAATGTGTTTTCATGATTTTCGCTTCCCTGAGGGTGATCATTCGGGCTCGTCTGGAGGACTTTTAATATGTCAAATGTGGACGCCGATTGTGGGCGCGCCGATATGTCAAACGGTTTTTACCGTAATACGGACGGGGCCGCCCAAGAGGCCGCCAAGGGGGCCCCGAGACGACCCAAGTGGGCCCCAAGACGGCCCAAGAGGGCTCTAAGATGGCCAAAGAGGGCTGCAAGATCTCCCCAAGATGCCCAGAAGCCCCAAAACTGCCCAAGAGGGCCCCAAGGCGGCCCAAGAGGCCCCCAGGACGGCCCAAGAGGGGCCCAACAGGAGTAGCCAGAACAAACTTTTCGAGCCCTCCGTCCCAACAGGCCCCACAGGGACCCCAAGAACCAAACAAAATTATCCTGGCGAAAGACCCAACCATAAGCAATTGTTGGTAACGCGTTGTGGGTGCCGCTTTCGGTGGGGCTCCATATGGGGCCACGAAGCGCTGCCTTGGATGGGGGAACCGCATGCGGACTGCGCCACCAGGGCGGGCCTTCGGTGGAGCTCCCTATGGGGCTACGAAACGCTGCCCTGGGTGGGGGAACCGCATGCGAACTGCGCCACTGGGGCCTTCGGTGGAGCTCCCTATGGTGCCACGAAACGCTGCCCTGGGTGGGGGAAGCGCATGCGAACTGCGCCACGGGGGCTTTCGTGGACCCATGGGGCCACGCTGGGGCCTTAGTCCCTATGGGGCCACGAAACGCTGCCCTGGGTGGGGGAACCGCATGCGAACACCCCCACTGGGCCTTCGGTGGAGCTCCCTATGGGGCTACGAAACGCTGCCCTGGGTGGGGGAACCGCATGCGAACACCCCCACTGGGGCCTTCGGTGGAGCTCCCTATGGGGCCACGAAACGCTGCCCTGGGTGGGGAACCGCATGCGAACACCCCCACTGGGGCCTTCGGTGGAGCTCCCTATGGGGCTACGAAACGCTGCCCTGGGTGGGGGAACCGCATGCGAACACCCCCACTGGGGCCTTCGGTGGAGCTCCCTATGGGGCCACGAAACGCTGCCCTGGGTGGGGGAACCGCATGCGAAACCCCTACGGGGGACTCCCTATGGTGAAACGAACGCTGCCCTGGGTGGGGGAACCGCATGCGAACACCCCCACTGGGGCCTTCGGTGGAGCTCCCTATGGGGCCACGAAACGCTGCCCTGGGTGGGGGAACCGCATGCGAACACCCCCACTGGGGCCTTCGGTGGAGCTCCCTATGGGGCTACGAAACGCTGCCCTGGGTGGGGGAACCGCATGCGAACACCCCCACTGGGGCCTTCGGTGGAGCTCCCTATGGGGCCACGAAACGCTGCCCTGGGTGGGGGAACCGCATGCGAACACCCCCACTGGGGCCTTCGGTGGAGCTCCCTATGGGGCTACGAAACGCTGCCCTGGGTGGGGGAACCGCATGCGAACACCCCCACTGGGGCCTTCGGTGGAGCTCCCTATGGGGCCACGAAACGCTGCCCTGGGTGGGGGAACCGCATGCGAACACCCCCACTGGGGCCTTTCGGTGGATCCCGATGGGGCCACGTGGAGCTCCCTATGGGGCCGAAACGCTGCCCTGGGTGGGGGAACCGCATGCGAACACCCCCACTGGGGCCTTCGGTGGAGCTCCCTATGGGGCTACGAAACGCTGCCCTGGGTGGGGGAACCGCATGCGAACACCCCCACTGGGGCCTTCGGTGGAGCTCCCTATGGGGCTACGAAACGCTGCCCTGGGTGGGGGAACCGCATGCGAACACCCCCACTGGGGCCTTCGGTGGAGCTCCCTATGGGGCCACGAAACGCTGCCCTGGGTGGGGGAACCGCATGCGAACACCCCCACTGGGGCCTTCGGTGGAGCTCCCTATGGGGCCACGAAACGCTGCCCTGGGTGGGGGAACCGCATGCGAACACCCCCACTGGGGCCTTCGGTGGAGCTCCCTATGGGGCCACGAAACGTGCCCTGGGTGGGGGAACCGCATGCGAACACCCCCACTGGGGCCTTCGGTGGAGCTCCCTATGGGGCTACGAAACGCTGCCCTGGGTGGGGGAACCGCATGCGAACACCCCCGGGAGGAGGAAGGAACGCGGGGCGCTGTCTCTTCAAAACGAGGACCCAACACCACAGGATGGCTGGGAAAAAACCAAGAGGCCCCCATGATGCCAGAAGACGCCCGCGACAAACCAAGAAGGGGCCCCAACACGATCCCCAAGAGGCCCCGAGAGACTTCACTGGTGCCCGAAAGGTACCACTTGAAGCCTACATACTCCAGAAGCACCCGCGAAGCATCCCGGAGGCTCGAGGACACAGACTGTTATGGTTCACGCCTGGTCTACCGTCGTCCACGTCATCGTCGTCGTCATTGTCGTCGTCGTCGCCGTCATCGTCGTCGTCGTTGTCGTTCCCTGTGCCACCCCTACTACATTCCTTTCTTCCTCCACGACCTCCTTATCCTCATCCTCCTGCTCCTCCTCCTCCTCTTCCAACCCCACTCCCTTCGATCGATATGCCTCCAGCGGTACCACTGGGATGCCATTTCTGAAGCATTCCACGCAACCCCGAACAGCATCCAAGAGGCTCCGGAACCCACAAGCCAGGCACGAAGGCCACTAGATTCCGGGCAGTGTGTCAAGTGCTATGGTATGAAGCAACATGACGCCGCACGCCACGCTTGAGTTCACGCCCAAGCAGAACATGACGTCCAAGACAAACGACGACCCGGACGCCTGCATGCATCGTCAGAACCACGACCCCCTACCTGGCCTGGGGCCTCCAACTCGTGATACACTTTCGGCCGTTCAGCGCACGCCTGAGCCGCATGGGTCCTTGCTTGGCTCCTTTTAGGCAGCGTTTGCGCCGTTTTTGGTTGGTCTTGGGCAGTGTTCGAGTCATTTCTGGCCTCCTGGTGTGGATCGTAGACAAAGGCCCAGAGAGCCAACGTCCATATCACTGATCCGTCGGTACTGATGACGGGATGACGACCAGACGGCAAATCTACTATCGATCAACCACGCGGCATGCCTGAGCCTAACAGGCCAAGGGTTGGGAACAACAATGGAGCGCAGGCAACAACAACAAAACACTCCTGCGGGGTGTCTTGTATGCTTTTCTGCATAAGTTCACCCCGTGGTGAAGCCGTCTTCGCCTCGTCCGGCGAGAAGTGGAGTGGGCGGGCGGTGAACGCGAAGCGTCTCGAATAACAAGAACACGCCAAACGACCGAGCCGTCACCATAGGAAGGGGCAATCTCCTGCCTTGATCATCGACCCAAACTCATAAACACCATCGTACGCGAAACTGCATCTTCTCTGGCCAGCGCCAGATTCGTCTAGCCAGGCCTGAGCCAACCTCTTCGCCACCATCATCAACATCATGAACATCGTTTAACCGATCCCTATTCCCACGGGCGTGGCCTGGGCACCAGTGGCCGATTGAACCCCCCAACTGGCCGATTGACCCCCCCTAGATGGGGGTTTCGGCTGTTTCCTTCGCGTCTCGAAGGGCATATCCCCAACTAGGGTGGTGGGATGGTGAGGATCTGGACGGGGATGGAGAAGGGGATGGGGATCGGTTAAACGATGCTGATATCAAGAGCCCCAGACCGTTCCTTCCAATTGGCATAAGGTCAAAGGCATGCTTGAGCGCAACATCAAGTCGTCGGGTTGGACAGGGGGACGTGCTTCGGGGCACGCGCCCTCGACCCGCCCACGGCAACTGCTCACGATGCCAACAGCTCTTCCCTTGAGGCACCGAAGCGCTTCCAGGACGCAGTAGGCCCCGTCCCACACTGGAGGCCTGGACATGGGCACCAACACCAACACAGGGGCTTGCCTCCTCAGGGGTAGGATGATCCTAGATGTTGGCGCTGGTGGTAACAATCCGGCCACCTTGACAGCCCGAATATTGCCACCATCGCCGAGATCGGGAACATCTCCCCTCGGTGGAGACACGCCGCCGATCTTGGTGTTGGTGTCAACCTCTAGGCCTCCGAGGCCCCACTTACTCCCCCCCCGGCGGGCTGGGGGCTCTAAGAAGGCAGGAGGGCTCCTTAGAAAATAGGGGCCTTCTCAGAAGCGTCAGGAGGCTTCTCAGACGGCTTCTCAGAAGCCTTTGGGCGCTTCTGAAAAGGAATTTGCCTTCTCGGAAGACCACCTCCTTGGACCCCCCCCAGCTCGCCACTGAACCTCTCTGAGCCCCTGGCAGCTCCCTCGTCCTGCTCCTCCTGCTCCTCCTCCTCCTGCTGCTCCTCCTGCTCCTCCTGCTGCTCCTCCTCCTCCTCCTGCTGCTGCTGCTCCTCCTCCTCCTCCTCCTCCTCCTCTTCTTCTTCTTCTTTTATTATTATTATTATTCTCCTTCTGATTATATTTCTTATTATTATTATTATTATTCTTCGTCTGCTTAGTATTGTGCTTATTCTTCTTATCATTATTAGTATTATTATTATTAATTTTATTATTAGTATTATTATTATTATTATTAGTATTATTATTATTATTATTATTATTACTAGTATTATGACTACGATTACTATTATTATTATGATTACTACTATGATTATTATTAGTAGTAGTAGTATTATCCGTATTATTAGTATGATTATTATTATCCATATTATTATCATTATTATTAGTATTAGTCGTGTTATTATTAGTATTAGTCTTATTATTATGCTTCTTCTTTTTTTCTGAGTATTCTTCTTACTGTTGTTATGATTCTTCTTCTTATTATCATTATTCGTATTATTCTTCGTATTCGTATTATTCTTATTCGTAATGTTATTTTTCGTATTCTTATTATTACTACTATTGTTATTATTATTGTTGTTATTATCACGCTTGTTATTATTATTATTATTATTATTATTATTATTCGTCGTCTTCTTCGTATTCGTCTTTTTAGTCTTCTTCTTGTTCCTCCTCCTCCTCCTCGTCCTCCTCCTCCTCCTCCTCCGCCTCCGCCTCCTCCTCCTCCTCCTCCGCCTCCGCCTCCTCCTCCTCCTCCTCCTCCTCCTCCGCCTCCGCCTCCGCCTCCTCCTCCTCCGCCTCCGCCTCCGCCTCCTCCTCCTCCTCCTCCTCCTCCTCCGCCTCCGCATCCTCCTCCTTCTCCTCCTTTTCTTCCTCCTCCTCCTCCTCCTCCTCCTTCCCCCGTAGCCATTTTGGCTCAAGACGGGAACTCCTCCCCGTCCCGACTCCCGAGGCCCGAGGTCGAGGTGGAAGGGCAGCCCCTTCCTCAGGCCTGGCTGCCTCGACCAGCCTGCGCGCCACGGCCCGTCTTCGCGAGGCCCCCAGGGGCCCAAGCCATAGTTTCCGCCTCCTTGCTGCTGCTTGCCTCCTCGCGGCGCTGGCGGCATGGGGCGCGACGCGCCGTCCGCAGGCGCCCGCCGCAGAGATCGCGAGGGGCGCGATCTTCGCACGCCGCGGAGCCAGTCACGAGCGCCGAGGAACTACCAGGTTTGCCGCACGCCGTCATGTGGGGGATGGTCGTGGTCAGATTTCCAGCACCGCCATTGTGGGAAGTGCGGTGCCAGTTTTTAAGCCTCCTCGGCAGCACCAAGCAGCCAGACTCCGTCGCGCTCCACCTCGAAGAGTCGAGCCAACCGCTGGTCTCGCAGTACAGTTACGTTCGAGGAGGCTGTGGAGGACGCGCCCGCCGTGGGCGCAAGCGAGCTGGACCCCGTCACCGTATGCATCAAAGCGGCCGCCTTCTGGAAGAGCATCGAGGGCGTCGCGGGGCCCCACTACAAGCAGGCGCGGGAGGAGCTCAAGGCGGCGAAAGCCGCGGCGCTGGCCCCCAAGTCGCCAGACCAGCAGACTCAGAGCCTCAACGCCCAGCTCGCGGCCCAGAGAGAGCGCCTCGCGGGAAAGCAACGAGATGCAGAATGGTACATCGAGAAGGCGGAGTCCCTCTCATCCAGTTACCGTAACATTTTCCCGTAGCATTAATACATATTTTTGAATTTATGTAATGTAATTGCGCAATATTACTGTAATGACTCAAGGCGACCTGAAAACAGGAACTCAAAATAAGCAAACCGATATGTAAATGCAACAAAACAAAGCAGTGAAGAACAGGAGAACATAATCAGATGACACTTCAGTCAAGAAGCAGCACAACAAACAATAATAAGTACTTCTCGGATGTTTATTTATGTATTTACTTGCTCATTACTTTATCAGTTCTTTGTTTACTTATGTATTTATTTACTTACTTAGTTATCTATTTATTCATCCATATAGGTGTTTACTTGTTCAGACCCCCATGTCGGTTTTGGATCACGTCGGGAGGTCTTTCATGACATCTGCTCGGCCTCCGGGGGTCCTTCTACCGGCCCCCGGGGCCGTCCGAGAACGCCATGAAGCAACCGCCCTGACATCCTAAAAACACGACGGAAGGTTGTCACAATCAAAAAACGGCTCCTCCTCCCTCCTCCCTCCCCCCCCTCCCTCCTCCCTCCTCCCTCCTCCCTCCTCCCTCCCCCCTCCCCCCTCCTCCCTCCACCCTCCTCCAGGACGAAAAAACGGTCCGAGGGAAAGGGCCCACACCTCTGGGGGGGCGCGTTACGACAAGCCGCGACGGAAGATGTCTGGCAACGGGCCCTGCGGGAAACGGGTCCTGAGGTTTTCGCCGCTTGGCCTTCCTCGGGGCCCGGGACTGCCTGAGAACGACTCGGGCAAAAGAGCTAATCCTGGGGAGGGAGGCCCTTCCATGACCCGTTTCCCTCAGGCCCCGCACCATGCCAATCCTCGCCTCCGCCGGCTCCGCCTCCTCGCTACGGTCAGGGGCTCTGGCTTGGCGTGCCGAGTGCGACGGCCCCGGCGACACGCTGGGCATTGCGAGTGCGTGTCACCCCGTTCCGCGGGGCGGAAGGTCGGGGAAGGCTCGGGGCGTTGACGCTTGGGGGCTGGGTAATGGATAGCGTATCGCGCCGAGGCGTGGTGGGCCAAAGCCAGCGGCGCTAGTATCTAGTGCGGCCCCGCAAGGACGAGGCGCCGCCGCTTCGCGTCCCGCGCCGTCTGCTTAGCCGCTGTCGGGTCGGGCGAAAGGGGGGATAGCAAAGGGGGGGTTTGAGAGTAGCTAATTTTCCCGGCGCCTCCCGGCGCCGGATGGAGCTGTGATCGAAGAGTGAGCCCCTGGGCGAAGCCGAAACCAGCCGCATGCAGCAAACCCGGGCGCCGGGAGCAGAAAATTTACCATTTTCAGAAAAAAAATGTGTATTGGAGTGGCCTTTTTCTGGCACGGCCTCGGAATTAAATTTTCCGGCGCCGGCCGGAGCCGGCGCCGGCGCCGGATTCGGCTCAGGCGCCAGCCCGGGCGCCGGCCTGGGGGTCGGGCTCGAAAGCCGGCCCGGGTGCCAGAATCGGCCCGGAAGACCTCCCGGGCGCCGGGAGCAGAAATTCAGCATTTTCAAAAGAAAAATGTGTATTGGAGTGGCCTTTTTTCGGCACGGCCTCGAAATTCATTCTTCCGGCGCCGGCTGGAGCAGGCGCCGGCGCCGGATCCGCCCCGGGCGCCACCCCGGGCGCCGGTCCGGGCGTCTCGAGCGCCGGCCCGGGTGCCGGAATCGGCCCGGAAGGCTTCCTCCCGGGCGCTGGGAGCAGAAAGTTCATCATTTCGAAATAAAAATGTGTATTGGAGTGTTTTTTTTCGGCACGGCCTTGGAATTCAATTTTCTGGCGCCGGCCGAAACTGGCCCCAGCGCCGGATCCGGCCCGGGCGCCGGCCCGGGCGCCAGCCCGGGCGTCCGGCTCGGGCGCCGGCCGGCGCCGGCCAGAGCCGGAGCTCGCGCCGGCGCCGGAATCGGCCCGCGAGGGTCCCCGCGGGCGCCGGGAGCAGAAATTCAGCATCGTCGAAAGAAAAATGTGCATTGGAGTGGCCTTTTGTCGGCACGGCCTCGGAATTAATTTTTCCGGCGCCGGCCTGAGCCGGCGCCGGCGCCGGATTCAGCTCAGGCGCCGGCCCGGGCGCCGGCCTGGGCGTCCGGCTCGAGCGCTGGCCCGGCCCAGAGGTCCTTGGGAACGCAGCCTGCGTTCCCAGCTTCAGGAACGCAGGGCGAAGCAACATGATGTTGGGAACGCAGGGCGAAGCAACATGATGTTGGGAACGCAGGGCGAAGCAGCATGATGTTGGGAACGCAGGGAGATGTCGGGAACGCAGGGAAATGTCGGGAACGCAGGGCGATGTCGGGAACGCATGTTAACATGTGCGCAGTTAAACACATGCGCAAGCCGAGAGCACGCGCATGTTAACATATGCGCGACGACCACCTCTGAACGATCACCCCACAACGTCTCTCACATACTCCAACCAATGCACAACGCGTGGCTAAGAACACAACATCTTACACGCATATGATCTTGTTTTCCGAGAAGTCGGCGCAATTCAAGTTGGTGATTCCGTACTTCGCAGCCACTGATAAACAATATATTTACATTATGCATATATATATATATATATACATATATATATATATATATATATATATTCATGCGAGTACATTCGCTCGCTGCATGGCTATGGTGATGATGATGATGGGTATGCGTGATTATGCATGCAATGACGATGATGTGGAATGACGATGATGACGATGCATGCATGCAGCTGGGCTTTGACATCCCGTTGAAAGGTGCAAGTCCGCTCGCAGCCAGCGCCCGAAACTGTGCGTCCCGTCCCGTCCTCCTCCTTCTCCTCCTCCTCTTCCTCCCCCTCCATCCCTCCCTCCTCCTCCTGGAGCGTCCTCCTGCCTCCTGCCTCCTTTTCCTTCCTAATCACGCTGCGCGTTTCCTCGAGGTTGTCTGCACGATGTCATCGCATTATATCTCCATTGGTTGCGGCATTCCCGCTGCGGCAGTCCGTCCCCCTCCCTTTCCCCCCCTTTCCGTGTCCTCGTTCTCCTCCTCCCTTTTTCCTGTCATCGTTTCGCTACTTTCTCAATCGACGCGCGCGTCTCGTGGCGAGCCTCGCCAGCCCCCCCGTGTCGGCCCATTCCAGGAGCGACCCGTTTAAACATTAAGCATGTACAGCGTTTCTCATAATATTATTATTAGTGTTCCTCCTCCTCCTCCTCCTCTTCCTCCTCCTCCCCCTCCCTCGCCGCGGATCTTCGTCGCGACGCACCGCTCTCGGCGCGGGCGGTTGCACCGCCAGCGCGAGGTCCTCCACGTCCTCCTCCTCCTCTTTTTTTTCGCGTGCCGTATTCTTGTTTGAGGGAGGCGCGCAGCGTCTTCATGCCACCCTGCGCCGCTTTGAAGATGGCTCCATTGTCTCGATTCCTCCTCCTCCTCCTCCTCCTCACCTCCTCCTCCTCCTCCTCATCCTCCTCCTTCTCTTCCTCTGTTTATTTTTGCATTGACCCCATGGCGGTGCCGATTCCTCCTCCACCTCCTCCTGCGTTGTGTTTTCTGACGTCGCCCTCGATGTCCCTGTCCTCTCCCCCCTCCCCCTCCTTGAACTCCTTTGCCCGCCAAAGAAAGGCACGCGTGCGATTCGCCGCCTCGACTCGGTCAGCGCCGTATCCACCACGTGTTCGTCCTCCTGTCCTCCCTCCTCCTCCTTCTCCTCCTCCTCCTCCTCCTCCTCCTTTTCCTTATCTCCATGTCTCCCCCTGATCCGACATTTCTTTCCCTATCATCCCTCCCCCTCCTCCATCTTCGTCCTCCTCCGTCGTCAGTGCACCTCGTCCTCCTCCTCATCCTCCTCCTCCTCTTCCCTCCTCCTCCTCCTCCTCCTCCTCCTCCTTATGTTTCCCTCTTGCGTTCGGCACCTCATCGGCCACGCCGTCCATAAGGTCGTCCTCCTCCTCCGTCTTCCCGTCCCCCCCCCCCGCCCTCTCCCCCACCACTGTGACCACCGCCTCCACGCTACTCGCGCGGTTCATAGATGAACCGCGCGAGTAGATCCCGCGATGTTCATTAAGTTGATGCGAAGGTTGGATGTCCGCTCAAATTGGGGCTCCAATGAAACTTGAAATTGATGTCGAAATTGATTCAAACCAAAGCCATCGCTACAGATCAAACTGGGGCTCCAATGAAACCTGGAATTGGTGTCGAAACTGGTTCAAACCAACGCCATCGCTGCAGCGTGTGAAACGCCCCGACTGTCCCCATGCATCCCTTAGCTCCCCTCGGTCGGGCACCTCCTGTGGCAATGAGGGGCCGCAGGGTGAGGGGCCAGGACGGGGCTCGAGTAGAGGACGAGTCAGTGAAGGAATGACGTAGGAGAGGGAGAAGGACGAGGAGGAGGAGGAGGAGTAAAAGAATGGTAAGTAGAAGAATGGGGGGAAGAACTTTGGAGGTATGATTTTCTCGCGAAAGCGAGTCGGCAGCTGGTAGTGTCCAGCGCCGTCTTACGGCGTGCGCCGCGTGCGCACGCCCTCCGACCCTCCCCTCATCTTTGAGTTCTTTCGGCGTTCCTTATCTTTTGGCTTGTCGGCTTCACTTTGCTTTCGGCTTTCCTCATCTTCAGGCGTCCGCGCTCCCATTGAAATAACACTTTTTAGCGTCTTCCCGATACCTTTAAAGAAGTCTTTGTCCGCAAACATGGCGTGCAGCTGTCGACAATCAGAATCGAATCTATCACCACTATATGGATCCAAAGCCCTGAGGTTGTCACGGAATGCTTCGAACTCGTGTGTTCCGTCTTCTCCGTCCCAATCGCATTCGAATGACTTGGCTGGAGAATCGACTAATGTTGCCGATCCTGAGTCCGCTTCAATCATCTCCACCGACGGGCTTGGTCTTCTGCTCTTCGTCTTCCTCGTCTTCTTTGTCTTATGCTTCTTCTTCTTATCCTTCTTCTTCTTCTTCTTCGTATTATGCTTTTCTGTCGGGCCATCCCTCTCATTCGGTTGCTCATTCCATTCTGTGGTTCGTTCTTTCGGGCGGCCCCTCTCTTTCTCAACGTTCCTCCGACCCGTGTCATGATAGTCGCCTTGCTCATCATGCCGACATTTCTTCTCCGTCCTGCGCAGTTTGTCGTTCGGATCGCTACTCCGATCCGCTGCTTGGCAGTCACGAGTCGTCTCGTCCTTCTTGCATGTCTTGTCGTCGCGCCGTTTCCTTTTCTTGTCGCCGCCTGTCGGACTTGTACGTTCTTTACGTCGTGTCATCCCTCCAGTCAGATCTGGCTGATCCTTACTTTGCATACTGCCATCGTTCGTGTCCCTCATTAGGTCCTTGTCGCGGCCTTCACTTTTACCACTTCGCTTCCTGTCATAGATCATCCGATCCTGAGCCTTGCGTTCACGCTTCTCCTCATCCGTCGGATTGTCTCTCCTCTGACCCTGGTCATGGCCTTCACTCTTCTTCTCGTCTTTCCGACCTTTCTTATCCTTACTTCGCGTCTTGTCATCTATCCTCCAATCCTGGGCCACGCTCTCACGGTCCTCCTCATCCGTCGGGCTTTCTCTCCTCTGATTCTTGTCCTGGCCTTCACGTGTCTTCTCTTCTTGCCGACCTTTAGTATCCTTACTTCGCATCTTGCCATCTTCCGCATCTCTCCTCTGGCCTTTGTATTGGTCTTCGCGCGTCTTCTATTCTTTCAGATCCTCATGACCTGGCTTGTCCTTACTTCGCTTCTTGCCAATTATCCCCCGTTCCTGGGCCTTGCTTTCACGCGTTTCCTTATCCGTCGGGCACTCTCTCTTATGATCCTGGGCATGACCTTCACTTTCTTCGCATATGTCCGACCTGTCTTCTCCGTACTTCGCATCTTGCCATCTTTCGTATCCGTATTCCGCTTTTGTTCGCGGCCTTCAGTGTGCTTCTCTTCTTTCGGAGTTGTTTTCTTCTCATGGCTGTCATCTGGTGCATATCTCCTGTCGGGCCATGCTCTCCTTGGCTTGTCGCCCTGTGAAACCGCGAGCCTCTTGCTCTCGTCGTGCTCCCGCCTTCCTTTGACGTCGCCCTTTGAGACGAGCTTCACCTTCTCGCCCCTGACGTCGACCCAATAGCGGCCCATTGCCGCCCGCCCGCCGTCCCCAAGGGTGGATCTCGCGAGGGGGGGGGGGGGGGGGGGTGGGGGGGGGGGGTGGGGGGGGGGGGGGGGGGGGGGGGGGGGGGGGTGAAGGGGAGGGGGGGGGGGGGGATGGGGGGGGAGGAGGGGTGGGGAGGGGGGGGGGGGGGCACTGCAACGCCATGAGCGCTTGCGGTGGCTCGCGAACGTCGGAGTACTTCATCATCCCTCCCCCACTGCATGGCCCATCCTTCCCTCACCGTCCTCATGCTTCCACCTCCCACCTCCAACGCCCTGCAACTCCAATACTCGCTGTCCTCATCGTCGTCCCCTCCTGGAACGGACGATTCACGTCGCAATGGGTTTCGCGATGAGTTGCGATGAGTTGCGATGAGTTTCGATATGGTTTCGGGCTCTCCACTGGCTGTCCCCCTACCCAATATAGCATGCCTCTCCCGAGCGAACCTAATCGAATCTCATCGCACCGTCATCCCAGAAGGTGCTAACAGAGCGAACCGAATCGAATCTCATCGCACCGTCGTCCCAATATATCCTGTCGCACTCGAGCGAACATAATCGAATCTCATCGAACTCTCCTGAAGGTGCTACCAGAAGGAGGAGCCGCAGGGGGAAGCAAGTGGTCGAAGGATCGAATAGCTCCTTTCATTTTCAGCAGAGCGTGAAACTCCGCAAGTCGACAAAGTCACCATCAACGCGCGCCTCACCTCTTCTTAGCAGGCTTCTTGCGAACCTTCAGCAGCATCTTGCCAACTTTGCTTTCGCTTATAGGGATATACTTCCTTTGCTTTCGCTTTGCCAGGACCTTCTCCACCTTCTTTGCCAGACGTTCGGCCTGCCCTTCACTAATGCACTTGTTAAACTCGTGCAGGAAGGGGCCACCTTGACACGAATTCCATGCTGCCCATAATGCACTGCCGTAAGCTGGCGGGTAATGTTCTGTGCCGTTTAGCTCCTTGGGCACGGGCTTGGGGCGGGGACCGAGAGGAAGAGGAAAGGAGGGGGAGGAGCAGGGAGAGGACTCGCCATTGTGGAACCCCCGACTGTCCTTACCGCCTATCGTCCAGGTTCCTTCCTTGCGGTGAAACTTTGCTTTGCGATCTGGATCGGTGGTGCACTTTGGTTTCTTGAGCTTTAGCCGTGCATGGCAGCTGTCAGGTAACGTTGTAATGAGATTCGTACATTTCGGGATGGGAGGGTCTTTCTGGAAGGCGCCCATGTATGTTGTAATCATGCACGCTCGGGACATCTTGACAAGGGAAATCATGCACGGGTGTAGGTTCATGATGCTTTGGGCAGGCTTCTCCATGAGTGTCCACACCCGTCTTGAATGAGCCAGCAAGCACAAGGATGTTGCAAATTCAACCATGCGATTCGAATTATATACTTTTAGGTCTTCATCTTCGTAGCCGTAAACATTCTCCAGGCAGCGACCGTGGTTGCTCGCATTCAAGTAGCGTAGCCATTGCGAGCATTCCAACTGGAAGGAGCGATGGGGGTGGGGAGCGATGAGGAGGAGCGAGTAGGATGAGTGAGTGGGGCCACCGCTATCGTCAGTAAACCCTGTTCACGGAGCCGTAGAACTGTAAATACACAATGTAATTGGCCTTCCAGTGTCAGCAGGTCCTCTGAGAGGTGCCTAGTATACTTGTCGAATTCTGCAGTACGTGCCCCATTCAATCTGAACTGTAAGCTTTGCGAACCGCACCCGCTGCAAACCTGGGGAGAGGAGGGGGTGCAAGAGGGATGGGGGGGGGGGGGGGGGGGGGGGGGGGGGGGGGGGGAGGGGGGGGGGGGGGGGGGGGGAGGGGGGGGGGGGGGGGGGGGGGGGGGGGGTAGGGGGGGGGGGGGGGGGGGGGGGGGGGGGACGAACAAACGCCGAACAATAACTAACGTACGTACACGTAATCGACATATGATTTGCCAAACCGACGTGCTCACAGATAACATGCGACGTATGCATATGCTGCCAACAAAGAACACATTCGCAAAATGCAAGTGCGCGGCCTCAAACGCATCTAAGTTGCGTTCGTACTCTGTAAGGTGCGAGTTCGCAAAATCAAATACTAGCTTCTGCTGCTTCAGCTGGTCGATGGACTTACCATGACAGCTCCGTATGAGGTTAGCACACTCCCTGGCATAATTGGATACTCCCAGGTCTCCGCCTCCCCAAACTCTGTTAGTCTTTTCTTTGTGTTGCTGCCCCGCCCATGTGATTCTCCGATGCCCCATCCCTCCCTGCCTTGCGTGTACTTTTTCTTTCGCCCGATATCAGTAAATGGATTCGATGACGGTGCGCTGCATCTTGGGTCCTTGGGAAACGCGCGAAGGGTGCGCGGGGGGACGCTAGTGAAACCGCGGGGAGGTTACGTTGACTTATCACAAAACAAAGGGGGCCTTGTAGGCGGCGATGGCTGCCTTACTCGACATGTCGGGCGGCTGATCGGGAACGCGAGCCATAATCGACGACAGCGGCGCGCCGCAGGAGAGGCAACAGTGATAGAGGATTAGCAATGACCTCACCCGTCTCACTCTTCATTCCTCCATCCCTCGGCCCCTCCTGTCTCCGCCGTTGTCCTTCCTCCCCGCCCCTTCCCCCATTCCACAAGTTCCTTGCCCTCCTTGCCCCCCCCCCTCATCTCTTCCATCGGGCCCTCGGAACCTCGTGAATTTCACTGGGCAAACTTCTGTGCTATAGTTGAACTCAACGAGCACACTTGCCAGCACATGACCGAACAAAACACATGCAAGCAAGCAGACACGAACAAGAAACAGCACGGCGGTCTCCTTCAGACTTGTACCCCCACTTCCTAAAGACTTGACGTTCGAAACTCATGCGATGACATGTTGCCGCCACTTTCGCAATGTCCCCATTCATCGACTCGTCGAGATATGTATTGAAAAATCTGGGGTTGTCCTTATATCGAGCCATCTCTGATAAATGTCGAACCATGTGGTGTTTGGGCATCATCGGCACTCCAGCTTCCTCCGCAAGGCTACAATGCAACGTGCCGAGAAGTTCTAGCTGCGAGCAGGTCGCATCGTCTAGATGTCGGGGCTTGTCTCTGATCAGCTCGCACCATCGAAGCAGCGCGACACCTGATTCTACAATCTCTCGTCCATGGGCAGTGGGATCTAAGTTGCGTGCGTGCTTCTTAGCAAACTCGACCATAAAGAAAAACAGCCATTTCGTTTCTGCCGCTTTTGTGCTTACTGTCGGTGCACGTCTACTGCCAATCATCGTCGATGTAAGGGTTCCTATCTCAGTGATTGCATTCTGACTCAGGCCTCGCCTGGTGCGCTCGACTGAGTACCATGTGCGTAGGTCGACCATTAAGTGCTGCAAACCCTGGGCGATCAAATCGTCTTGCAGATGCACGCGTAAGTCGTATATGTTTGCTGGCAGCAATTGCCACAACACACACCCTATCCACACTTTCATAATGCCCAGGTGAACGGCATGCAACTCGTCGTTCGAAAATGTTCGAAGCGAAATGCCGATAGTCTCGTCAAGAAGAGGGTTCCGATGGTACGTGCGTTCAAGCTTCTGTGGGCGGGGCCTCCAAAAGCATACCAGGATGGGCTTGACTGCTGCATCAAGTGAATCAAACGCCGTGACATCTAAGAGATCCGCTGCTGGCTCTAATCTGTCGTGCTTCTTTAACCCCAGGCTCGGCATGTCCTTCGAAAGCGCTCGGCCACGGTGGGCCGTCTTAAACTCCAACGCCCACCTGATTTCACGATGGACCTCCACGGAATCTACTACAACCCAGAGCTCATGCTTGACGCATTCCTCTTGGTAGTTGTTCTCCCCAAACGGAAGCAACTGTCGGGAGACATCGTGATCTCTTAGGGCGCTTTTCGGACAAGAGCAAACAATACAAGGGGCGTGCCCGTGCGCATGCGATGGAAGCCCCGTTCCACTGCTGAGCTCGGGCCAGTCCCCCTTGAAGTCGATAATGCATGCACGGAACCCCAGATCCTCCCAATCGCAATGTCCAGCAACAGGCATGCATTCGTTTCCCCCTTTGCCCGATGCTCAGTTCTTCCTGCAGCAGTGCCGAGTCGCAGCTCATCATGAACAGCGCTATTGGGCCGATGCCAGCCCCTCTCCTCTCGCTCCATGTCTCTCTCTATGATCTCTCTCTCGGTCTCCATATTTTTCCCTCTCTCTCTCTCTGTTTTCTCTCCCTGATCCCTTTTCAACGCCTGTGCAAGTGCATCCCCCCTTGATGCACTTTCAGAACTCATCGAGCAGATCTCCTGGAACGAATCGTTGAACTCACTGAACAGACACCCCCATCGGATATCATATCCCCCATCGCTCTCTCGCTCCCTATCTCTCTCTTTCTCATTATCAGTCTCATTATCTCTCTCTCTATATATATATATTATGTATAGATCGCTTGCTTGTTTTTTGTTTTTGATTTATACCTCTCATACACTCACACCATTGCCCCTCGCAAAGCACTGATCACCACCCATGCCATCCCTGGAGTCCTCACCAGCCATCTGGCTGCGCATCGCGTCTGAGCTTCTCCACTCTCCCCCGTCGTGCCTACGTGTCGGGCAGCGCCCCCTGGCAAGGGCCTCTAGAGACCATCGCAGCATTTTGTAAATTACAAACAAACTGCAGTAGTGGGAACAGCCGCAATTACATAAATCTGCCGTTCTCAAACAACATACCATATGACGTCTGCATGTCGTCAAAAAGTATACCGAGATGTTAAAAAAAACTGTCGCGTTTGGAATATGGTGCTTTGTCCATGTGCAATGCTAGTGGGAGTACGGGCCCGGAGTCTCGATGGGCTTGCACTATTGGGTTGCGTTCGTAAGCTTCAATCCACTCTGCAGCGCCCTCTCTGGACTTCCAATTATCAAGAATAGTGCTGTCATTGAGAACCTCATCTCGCAACGATTCGTGGGGAAGCGTTGCCAGCGCTGTTTGCGGGGCCCTATCGACAGCGTAACGAGCAATGCCTGGAATCTCATACTCGTACAAGCGATTGTCCCACTGCGGCAGACCTAAAGCTGCATCTAGCTTGCGTTGGAAGCGCCCTGTAGCTGACCACGGAGAGAGCTCATATGCGTTTGCCTCTTTCACCCCTGCCCGAGAAGCAAACCAACAGAGCGTGCATGCACTTTTTGCTGACACCTTCTTCCCATTCAGATAATGGTCCAAGATTTCCTCCACCAGTGCCCTCCCAGGCGGCATCTCATCTTCCCCTACCCCTTCTGCGTCGCGCGACCATTGCGGGCGTTCCCACGAGTGCGGCGGAGACAGGGGTCGTTTGGTGGGGGGGGCCATCTGATGGGGGGTCGCCGCGCTTGTCTGCGGCGGCTTCGGACTGCTGTCCTCCCTCCTCATACCCCCGTGCATCTTGCCACCCCTTCCTCTGGGCAACATTTCCAAGGAACCTCGCCTCCCCAGGAGCTTCCTCTCCGTGGCCGCAGGTGCACGGCGAGCGCACGTCAGCTCGCCATTCCTAAAATTACCCGTGGCAGGCTGGCAGGTGGCAGGAGAGAGCGAGCGAGCGAAAAAGGGTGAGGAACAGTGCAACAACCTGTTTAAAATGCCACCAGAGGCGCAGATCCGAGCTCCAGCAAGGCCTCTCCGAAAGCATCTCTGAAACTCATCGCAACCCATCGCTGTTCATCGCTAAACTCATCGCTCATTTCATGTGGGGTTTTAGCTGTGCTTTTTTTACCAGGTTCTCTAACAATTCATCGGCCTAACTCATCAGCCAAACTCATCGCCAAACCCATCGCTCGGATCTGCTTCAAAACTCGTTGCGCCGGCCTGAAATTCGACAGATTTAGCCACGGGGAAAAAAATTGAGCGCCCGCTGCATTTTTTGTTTCGGTTTCATGTTTTTAAGTGTTTCCACCGTCCATGCACCCCGCGGCCTCGTGTTTCTCCTGCCTCCTCCTCGGCCCTCCACCTGCACCTCTTCCCGCCCTCCTTCTTACCATTTACTCTTCCCTTTCCGTCCGCCTCCTCCCTCCTCCACTTCCTGTCGCTTTTCTGGCGTCTGGGTGCCCAAGATTTACCTCTGTGGTGCACTCGACTGGGGCCTGGCCACCTACTCAGGTGCTTCTTTTGGGCTTTCCTCATCTTCGGGCTTCTGTTCTTTGTTCTGTGCTTTCAGCTTCCCTCATTTTCGAGCTTGGCTTCATGATGTGTTTTCTTCTTTACTCATATTCGGGCTTAGTTCGGCTGTTTTCTTGGCTTTCGGCTTTCCTCATCTTCGGGAGTCCTTTACTTTTTGTCGTACTTGCGCTGGAGCTCGTGGTGGTCGTTGATCTTCTGGATGAGTTCCTCCAGCTCCTCGATGGGCTTCGCCATCCTCCCCTTACCCAGTATTTCTGCCAATCTAGCTGGATTCCCGAACATGGCAGATCCTCTGATTTGCCGCCACAACGGCTGACCTGGCTGGATCACAGCATTTGGCTGATCTGGCTGGACTCCCGCACAGTGCTGACATCATTCCCTCCAACCCGTCCCTGACTGCGTGAGGAGATGTGGGGGCAGTGAGGGGATCAAGCAATAGCATGAGACTGGACACAGGAAATCAAGATGCATTCCCCCTCCCACTCTGTAGAAATAATATCGTACTCCTTGACGAGATCGTCATCCGACATGCCCTTCTTCACGGCCTTCACTTGCTCCGAGCACAGGCGGACCATGAACTTGCTGCGCTTATCGGTCACAGTTTTGACCAAAACATCGAGCTCCTTGGACATGGTGGCATGATCCTCCCACTCCCCCCCAAGCTACACTAGCAGCGCGCCATGCTCCAATCTTACAAAGACCCTGCGCAAACTGAGCAAGCAGAAGCACCTGAGCACGCAAACTCAGCAAGCATATGTACCACAGAGGCGTGATGAGTTTTGCATATGAGGCTCACTATGTTTCCCTCCCAACATCCATGCCCAGATCAATGCGAGTCATCCCCTCCCACCCCCGTGCCCCATGCCCCCCCTTCAGCCAGCCGTACTCTGCTTGGGTGATGCTGGGCGTCTGGATCGTGGAGGCCGCCGTGGCAACCGTAATGTACAGGTTCACCAGCTTATTTCCGTCTGCTTCTTTGGCGCGCAGGGCGGCGGCCTTCTGCTTCTTGACCAAACTCTCTGCTGCAGCCTCCGCTGCCTTGGCAGCTTCTTCAGCGGGGCTGAGCGTCTTCTCCTCGGCGTTGCCTTTGCCTTTGCCTTTCTTGCCTTTCTTGCCTTGCTTGCCTTTACCTTTGCTTTCGCCTGCTGCAGCCTCTACTACCCACGTCTCTGAGTTTGCTGTTGCTTCGGCTTCTGCGTTCGCCTCATGCGCGATGGAGGCGGATAAGGTCATGGAAGCTGCGAGCGAGTGGATGGAGCAGGGTGAGAAGGAGGAGCACACGAGGAAGCAGGAGTGAAGACGAAGGAATGGATGGAAGCAAGCGTGAGGCGACAAGAGCAAGGGTGAGGTGGAAGGAATGAGGAGTGAGGTGGCGAGATCAAAGAAGGAGAAGGATGAGTAAGAGGAAGCAGGAGTGAGGTCACGGGAGCATGGAAGGAGAAGCGGGGCACGGATGATGCAGGAGCTCCTACGACGAGGAGGAGAAGGATGAGGAGGAGGAGGAGGAGGGAGGAAGAGAAGGTTCATCTGGCCTGCAACTCCGCACCCGCCCTGGCCGTACCTGGGTCAAGCCTCGCAGCGCCGTTCGCGGCGTTCATCATATCCCTTATCTCCTCGCGAGAACATTGCATACCAATCGCCCCACATGTTTATGCACAAACTACATATGCACACTCTTTCCACCCTTCCTTCTACGTCTTCCCCCTTTCTCCTCCCCCCTCACTGGCAACCGCTCCTCATCATCTCCGTTCCCTCCCTCGCTCCGTGTACCCCCTCCCGTCGGCCCGACTCCATCTCTTGGTGCTGAGTCCAGCTGTTCTCCATCTCCTCCCGCTGGCCGACCTCGAAGTACAAATATTGCAGCCTCTTCGTCATCGGGTCCCACCTGACCCAGTCCCCGCCCATCGCGATGCACGAATCTGCGTAGTTCTGGGCTGCTACGATGTTGGCGGGGTCGCGATGGCCACCTTCCTCTTACAGTAGAGCAAACTAACAGGATACCTGGTAGGGGGCGGGGTGTGGAGGGTGCGAGATCACGAAACTCATCGAGAACCCCATGCCCTCCCCCCAAAAAAAAAAACGGACGCGACGACCAACGGTCAGGTATGCAGGATTTCTCGGGCCCCGTTTCTCCACGATCAGGCGGGAGAACGGGCGGTGCGCGCCGTTCGAGCTCGTGATTTTGCGGAAGGACTCGATCTTGCTGAAGCTTGCTTTGACAGCTTTGAGCTTTTTCTCGGCCCACGACTTCCTGAACGCAGCCTTCGCTTCCCTGTTCGAGCCCACAGCTGCGAGGTCCTTCTGCAGTTCTTCACTCTTCTTGACGGCTCGCTCGAACTGTTGGTACACATTGCTCCTGGCACCGGCGCCATTCTCGACGGCTTCTTGCAGCTGCTTTATCAGCGGCCCGCTGAAGTAGCTGGCCAAGCTCTCATGGTTATTCATCTCCTTTTGTCCTCTTTCGGCCAAGTCCTTCTCGATCTCGACGATCCGAGACTGCATGCATGGATCGGCGGTTGCAGCCGCGGGTGCAGCTCCGAAAGGCACCAGAGTCTGTTCAGGGCATACTTCAGGGGCAGCACCAGGACGCTCCCCTTTGTGCACCTTCACCTTTCCGTCCTCGGGGTCGTCGGGGATCCTGGGGATGCTTGGGCACATGGAGCCATCGTCGACCCATTCATCAATCGAGTCGCGCTTCCAGTCGGGTTTGCTTTCTCCGCCATTCTGCTCACGGGCCCGAGTAGTCAGCGGCGGTGCAGGCAACTTCCCAAGCAGTGGCGCGGGAGACGAGAACCCCTCATAGGGAGCTTGGGTATCGTGAGGCCACAGCGCAGGTGCGATGTCCATGGGCATAGCTTCGTCTTCTTTCAATGTATCGGCCCTGGCACATTTTGCGCCGCTCACTGCGCCGCCATCGCACCACTCTCGGTCGTGCTTGCGAGCCGCCGGGTCCTCTGACCAGAACGACTGCGAGCCCATGGGGCATGACGATGCACCCCCGCTCGAGGAGCCTTTACCGAGACGGTCTTCCTTACTGTCCACGCCTTTGTGCTGGCCTTTCGGGAACTTGGAGCCCTTGCCGTCGTCCATGTCGGCCTCGCCCTCGCCCTTGCGCTTTCCCCCGTCGGCCTCAACGAAGCTTTTGTCCTTGCCCTTGCCATCCACCGTTGCAAGCCACGCCATGCGAGCATCCCTGGTCGCCCGTGCCGCTGCCCCCCCTTGCCTTTGTCGCCCAGGTTGGCATCGCTATCGCCCGTATGCTTCCCCTCGTCGGCCTCAACAAAGCTTTCGCCCTTTTCCTTGCCATCTTTTGCCGCCCCATGGGAGTTGTAGATTTCGTCGTCGCCCGCGGCCAACGTCTCGTCGTCGTCCGAGCCCGTGTGACTACCCTCGTCGGCTTCGCAATGCTTCCCAGCATCTTTGCCCGTGTGCTTACCCTTGCCGTCCTCGGAAGGCCCCCCACCATCATCCTTGCTCTTGTACTTGCCCTTATCGGCCTCGTCAGGTTTCCCATCATCCTTGCCCTTGTGCTTACCATTGCCGTCCTCGGCAGGCCCCTCACCATCATCCTCGCTCGTGTGCTTACCCTTGTCGGCCTCGCAAGGCCCCCCATCATCTTTGCCCTCGCGCTTACCCTTGTAGGTCCAGTCTTTCGACTCCTTGTCCGTGCCCTTCTCGGGCCCGTCGTTGCCCTTGCCTTTGCCCGCGATCTCGCCGAGCGTGGGCCACTCCTCCTCATCCGTGAGCCACCGACTGAACCTGCTCGCCCCTTTCCAGCCTGTTTCTTTTCCTTTTCCCTTTCTGGACCAGCGGGCTGCAGTCGCCAGAGTCGCCCTGAGGGGCGCGGGCGCGATAAGTTCCGAGACATGCGGGAGATCAAACCGAAATGCGAGAATCGCTCGGCTGATTACAGGATCAGCAAATCAGGTGATCCTGTAAATCCCGCACCCCTTCCCCCAGGGATGTTGTCGGAGGGTGGCGTCTACGATTATCCAAACTTCCTGGTCTCGTAAGGCGGACGTCCAGCCTGACCCAATCGACCACATGTCGATTCACCTCCCGATGAAACGTCAGACGCGAGATCGTGAGGATTGCAATATCCGAATCCACCTCCGCCTCGCCCTCCGCGAGAGATTGAAGGACCTAGGAACATGGGGGGTTGGGGTAAGGGTGGTATCTTTGTGTAGGTGGCTTGTGTGTGTTTCCTGGTTTCTCATTTCCCTCTGCTGTCTCCCTCTCTCTCTCTCTCTCTCTCTCTCTCTCTCTCTCTCTCTCTCTCTCTCTCTATATCCCTCTCGTTCTTTCTGTCTGTATTAGTTTTTCGTTTGCTTTTGATTGGATTTCAATGAAAGGAGAGCGGAGCCCAGATCCAGAGGATTTCTATTTGGATTCTAATTAGATTCCAATTGGATTTCAATAGAAATGAAATGGATTCCGCATCCAGAAGATTCTATTGAAATCCAATGAGATTTCAATAGGAATTCAATCGAAAGAGAACGGGTCCCAGGTCCAGAGGATTTCTATTTGGATTCTAATTAGATTCCAATTGGAATTTAATAGAAATGAAATGGATTCCGCATCCAGAAGGTTTATTGAAATCAATAAAAACGCTGTGTTTTCCAATCATTCCAATTATTTCCAATATTTTCCGATAAAAACGCTGTGCTTTCCAATTTTCCAATGTTTTTCAAGGTTTCCGGTGCGGCAACGCTGTGTTTTCCAGTTTTGTATTTAAAAATCAATAAAAACAATGCGTTTTTCAATTATTTCAATGAAAAATCAATAATAACGCTATGTTTTCCAATGTTTTTAATAAAAAAAAAAATGAATAAAAACGCTGTGTTTTCCAATGTTTTTAATCGAAAATCAATAAAAACGCTGTGTTTTCCAATTATTTTAATGAAAAGTCAATAAAAACGCTGTGTGTTCCAATTTTTTTCAACAAAAATCATAAAAAACGCTGTGTTTTCCAATTAGTTTAATGGAAAATAAATAAAAACGCTGCGTTTTCCAATTATTTTAATGCAAAATCAATAAAAACGCTGTGGTTTACAATCTTTTTGAACAAAAATTAATGAAAACATTTTGTTTTCCAATAATTTCAATTATTTCCAATATTTTCCAATAAAAACCTTGTGTTTTCCAATTTTCCAATGTTTTTCAAGGTTTCGGGTACGGCAACGTGGCGACGCGCGATCCTTTTTGGAAAACCTTGACAAATATTGGAAAATTGGAAAACACAAGGTTTTTATTTGAAAATATTCGAAATAATTGGAATTATTGGAAAACACAATGTTTTCATTAATTTTTGCTCAAAAAGATTGTAAACCACAGCGTTTTTATTGATTTTTCATTAAAATAATTGGAAAACACAGCGTTTTTATTTATTGTCCATTAAACTGATTGGAAAACACAGCGTTTTTAATCCTTTTTGTTGAAAAAGATTGGAAAACACAGCGTTTTTATCCATTTTCATTAAACTAATTGGAAAACACTACGTTTTTATTGATTTTCGATTAAAAACATTGGAAAACACAGCGTTTTTTTTATATTGATTTTCTATTAAAAACATTGGAAAACATAGCGTTATTATTGATGTTTCATTGAAATAATTGGAAAACGCATTGTTTTTATTGATTTTTAAATTAAAAATTTGAAAACACAGCGTTGCCGTACCGGAAACATTGAAAAACATTGGAAAATTGGAAAACACAGCGTTGTTATTGGAACATATTGGAAATAATTGGAATTATTGGAAGACACAGCGTTTTAATTGATTTTCACTTAAAAAGATTGGAAAACACAGCGTTTTTTATTGACTTTTGAACAATAATATTGAAAAACACATCGTTTTCATTGATTTTTAATGTCTTCACATAGAACCCAAAGGAATATTATAAACAAATCCATACATACATGCAATAATAATTTGTGCGCACGCTTACGCCTTGAAGCGGTTCTAATGCGTTTCCCATATGTTTCCACACTTCTGGCGCATCTGTGGCGCCGCTGTTTTTTCTGGCATTTCGTGTTTTCACACAGAACCCCAAAGAATCTGAATGAAAAACCAAAACTACATGAAGTAATGATGTGTTCGCACGTTTGCGCCTTCAAGCGTTTCTAATGCGCTTCCCATATGTTCTCACACTTCTCGCGCATTTGTGGCGCCGCTGTTTTTTTTTTCTCGCACGCAGTGCTCTCGCACAGAATCCCAAAGAATATTATTCAAATCTGTAAATACATGAAGTAATAGTGTGTGCGCACGATTACGCCTTGAAGCGGTTCTAATGCGTTTCCCATATGTTTCCACACTGCTGGCGCATCGGTGGCGCCGCTGTTTTTTTCTGGCATTTCGTGTTTTCACGCAGAATCCCAAATAATCTGACTAGAAACAATAAATACATGAAGTAATAGTGTGTTCGCACGTTTACGCCGTCAAGCGTTTCTAATGCGTTTCCCATATGTTTCCACACTTATGGCGCATCTGTGGCGCCGCTGTTTTTTCTCGCATTTATTGACTTACACAGCTCCCCCGAGAGTCTTAGCTTCCCTGCGACAAGGCGCAGAGGGCCACAATGAAGCCCAAGGGGGCGTGGCAAGAACGGCAGAGAGAGAGAGAGAGAGAGAGCGAAAGAAGGAGAGAGAGAGAGAGAGAGAGAGAGAGAGAGAGAGAGAGAGAGAGAGAGAGAGAGAGAGAGAGAGCGAGAGAGAGAGGAGAGAGGAGAGAGAGAGAGAGAGAGAGAGAGAGCGAGAGAGAGAGAGAGAGGGAAGACGAGAGAGAGAGAGAGGAGAGAGAAGAGAGAGATTGGAGAGAGACGAGAGAGAGAAGAGAGAGAGGAGAGAGAGAGAGACGAGAGAGAGAGAGAGAGAGAGAGAGAGAGAGAGAGAGAGAGAAGAGAGAGAGAGAGATGATAATGGGAAATACCGAAGGATACAGGAAACGAGAAAGGCAATGAGAAAGCTGGAGACACACACACACACACAAGAACACACACACACACAGCCACCTACACAAAGATACCACCCCCACGGGGGGGGGGGGGGGCGGACTAGAAACCCTTTTGAAAACATCACAGTCCAGCAGATTGACGATGTCGCTGGCAGCAGCGCCGACACCGCCATCTGCCGAGACATCCTGGCGAGACCTGGCGAGCACGCGCTCCATCGCGTCGTCGTCCCCGAAGTCCGCCTGGTTGATCACCGTCTGGCCCTCGATGCCCTTGCCGCTGCCCAAGCGGCCATACGCGCCACTGAAGGGGCGATAGCCACCCTCGTCGCTGCCGCGGCCCGACATGATCGGGGGGCTCCAGGTTCTGTGGTTGGCTGTCAGAAGAACCTGCAGTCGATCAAGCTTGGGCCCAGATCCATCGGAACGTATCGGGTCAGAGGGTATCGGACGGATAATCGGAGGGAATCGGACGAGGAATCGAAGGATCGGAGGATCGACAAATCAGCTGGATCGGATCTCATCGGAAGACCAAAGTTTCAAGGTGTCTGGGCGAAGCCCTGCCGCCCTCCCGCCCCGTCAATCGTTCCCTCGCCCTCGTGCCCAGTCCTCGTCGTTGGCAGTCCCTGTCCTCATCGCCCGCCTCTCCCGGTAGCCGTGGGACTGGGGGTTGCTTGGGACGGATGCGGGGCTCGAGGAGTGAAGGGGGGAGGTCAAGTGCGGGAGCGAGGGGGAAGACCAGGAGGGAGAGAGAGGGGGGGGGGAGGGAGAGAGGAGGGAAGGAGGAGAGGGAGGAGAGTAGGAAGACATCGTTTCCAGATCAAACTGTCAGAATATGAGACGCCGTC
This sequence comes from Prorocentrum cordatum, assembly GCA_963575745.1. Classification (NCBI taxonomy): domain Eukaryota; class Dinophyceae; order Prorocentrales; family Prorocentraceae; genus Prorocentrum; species Prorocentrum cordatum. Next base: position 271,386 of record CAUYUJ010003958.1, read on the forward strand.
AGCCGCGACTCACCGATTGCTCGCAGGAAGCTTCGGGCTTCCCTCACTGGAAGCTCACTTGCGTGCTTGCTTTCCTGATCCGTGGGCTTCCTGTAGTTGCTTTGGCTTTCCTCAGCTTCGGACTTCAGTCGGCTCCGTCGTCGACGTTGCCACCGTCGAGCTCGCTAACGAGCTGGCCCCTTCGCTCGTGGAGTTGGTCCCAATCGATGGTTCCTGCCATTGAGCTACTCTGCTCGTCATCCCCTGCCCATCTCCCTTTGGCCTCTTCCCGATCCTCCCACAGTCCTCCTCCCAACGTCATCCCTCGCATTCCCTCCTCCCTCTGTGAACGCACTCCCCCATGCAAATCTCTCCTGCTTGATACTCTTCGCCGACTTGAATGATGATCGCCCTCGCCTGCTCGTCGGTGAGCTTCGGGTTGCCGTCCACGGACGTTTGGCAGGCGCTCTGGCCGTTACAGAGCAGTTGGTAGATGTACTTGCGGCCCTAGCTGGTGGGGGGGATGGGCGCTTGGATACTCAGTGTAACCATGGGTTCAAAAGAGGGGGAAGAGGGGGGCATCAATGGATGGAGGAATACCTACCGAGTGCGATTCATCTTCCCCCTCCCCCTCACTCGTCCCTCCTTCTCATCGTGCCCACTGCCCCCAGCCCCGCAATCCTTCTTGCCCTTGATGGTCAAGTGCACGTCGCCCAACCACCCTTCCCATATCTGTGCGCAGCTTCCTCTGCCTGCTGCTTTTGCCGCTGTCTTCTCTTCGGCGTCTTTCTTCAGTTCCTCAAGCATTGGCAGGTCGCCTTGCGCCAGCCCCTCCACCTTGATGATTCCTACATCTGTGAATTCGCAGTGGACCTCATCTTCCACGATCTGCCATGCGTCGGAGTACACTGGGACGCCCATGCCTTTTTTATTATAACTTGTAATGTACGCCATCTTCTTGACATCGCTGAAAGACGCGATCATTGGCTTCGCTTCGCAGCTGCCCTTGTCTCCGCTGTCTCTGCTCCTCTTGCCAGTCGCGCTCTTGCCCTTCTTTCCCTTACCGTATCCACCCTTCTTGCCTTTACGTGTTCCGCTTGTCTAGCCCGTGCCTTTCTCGCCCGTGTTGCCCTGACCGTCGTGCCCGCCTTGCTTGCCCTGTCCATGCGATTTGCCCTTGGCCCCGAGAGGGCGGCTGGTATTCTTTTCTGGGGGGTTCCACGGCTAGTTTGTCGGATGCTGCGGGTGTTGCCTCCGCCTTCTTCTTAAGTTTCTTCCTGGTCGTTTGGATCTTTCTTTTAACTTTGATTGTCTTTGTGATCACTGCTTTATTTTGGCTTATCGGCGGTTCCGTTGTACTCGAGATCCCGAAGAGGCCGTCATCAAAAGAACTGGCGGGAACCATGTCAAAGTCGTCGCCGTCGCAACTGTCGATGGGCACATCTACTCCCTCTTCAACTTCTTCATCGTACACTTCGTCAGACATCGATGCGTCCCTCTGCCGCTGCTTGACCCTCTGCCTCTGCGTCACCCTCGTTCTGCGTGTCCTTACCTGCCGCTGCGTCACCTTTTTTTCTGCTGCTTTCTTGTCTGACAACTCGCCCCCTGCTGCTTTCTTGTCTGACAACTCGCCCTCTGCTGCTTTCTTGTCTGGCAACTCGCTCTCTGCTGCTTCATCTGCTGCGCCTGCAGCTGGCCGCTTCTTCGCTTCGCCATCTGCGGGATAGAAGTGTTTGAGCCACCAGGTGTCTCTGTGCTTGCCCCTGCAGTCACGATTGTGCATGATCGCTGTCCTGACGCGAGCTGCTTGCGTTTTGATCCAATCTTCTTTCTCCTGAAGCTTTTTTTTATCAGCTGAGATCGCTCATCGTCGTCATCGGAATCGTAATCGGAATCGTCATCTGGTCGTCACTGTTATCAGCTGATACCGCTCACCGTCGTCATCGGGATCGTCATCATCTATCTCATCGACCTCTGCTCTCCGAACTCTCGTCCCCCTTTCCGTGCCCCATCGCTCCTCCTCTGAATCCATGTGGAATTGCTTCAGCCCCATCACGAGGCGCATCGCTGAGACCCACGTCGACTGGTAGAGTCTTCCACCCTTTTCTATGGCTCGCAACACGTCGCTCAGCAGGGAGTCGCACTGCCCGCGCCCAGCACGCGGGGGGGATCTACGCAGCGAGGAAGAGGGAAATATTACCTCCTCATCCCTCCCCTACCAATCTTTCCAATCTCTCCCTCGCCATCCTCCCACCTTCCATCTCTCCAACGCCCTGTCTCATCGACGTCCCCCCCCCAGAACGGCCATTCCGGCACCCCTCACGGAACGTCGTCGTCGTCTTCTCTTGATCGGCGCCCCCTGTTCTCATCGTCGTCCCCTATTCCCATCGTCGTCCCCATTGCGACACCTGCGGCACACCGCCAGAAATCAGAATACTTTAGCAATGAGTTTCGCGATGAGTTGCGATGAGTTGCGATGAGTTTGCAAACTCATCGCACCTCATCGCACCTTCCTATCACCTCCCCATCCTCTCCTCCCTTTCTCGCAAATCCTCCTCCCCCCGTCCTTTCCTCTCAATCGTACCCTCATTCCTCACTCATGTTATCACAGCCGCTCCCTCCCTTTCCCACCTCTTCGGCCATTCATCCTCATCTCAATTGGTACCCTCTTCATCGCCATCAACCCCCGTCCCTCCTGTTCTCTGCCTCCCGCCCTCCCTCTTCCCCTTCCCCCCTCTCTATCCATATATATATATATATATATATATATATCATATATAGTTATCTCTCACTCTCTTTCTACCTTTCTCTCCCTTTTGTCTGCCTGCCTGCCTGTCTGCCTGCATCATGCCCCTCTCTCTCTCTCTGTCTCTCTCTCTCTCTCTCTCTGTCTCTATAGTCTCCCCCCCCTCCCACCTGAATCAGCTCTTCGTGCATCACGCTGCTGTCCCGCCCCTTGGAGGGGCATCTGATGAAGTCGAGGTCTTTCACATGTGGCAGCAGCGCCTGGCGAAGGGAAGCCGCAGGGAGCGGGGGGGGGCGCGAAACGAACGGGGAGGGGAAGGGGGGGGACTGGGGCGAGGAACGGGCGGAGAGAAGGAACGGCGAGGAAGTGGCCGAGGGAGGAGGGGAAAGGGGGGAGAGGGAGGAAGGAGGGAACGACTGAGATGAAGGGGAACTGGAGGGGATCAGCCTTCCTCTTGCCCTCCTGCAATATACTTCTCCCTCTCCTCCAGACCCTTCTTACCGTTGCTGTTTCCTCCTCCTCCTCCTCCTACTGTTCCTCCTCCTCCTCCTCCACCTCCTCCTCCTCCTGCTCCTCCTTCCCCCTCTTCATTCATAGAACTCCCTCTTCTTCCTCTATCCTCGCCCTCCTCATTCCTCTTCGTCGCTCGTCTCGCGCGCCTTCGCGATCGCGGCGGCGCTGGTCTCGGTGGCGGACTCGCTGGCGTCGTCCTCTCGCGAGTCAGCCATGGGCCAAAATGGCTGCATGAGCGGCGGGGGGTGCGGGAGAGAAAAAGGGAAACCGGTGGAATGATAGGGGCGGGAGTGGGCAGTTCCTGTGCCTTGTCTCTTGTTTGTATTCCTCCTCCTCCTCCTATCATTACTCATATATTCCCCTTATCATGATGCCCCTCCTCCTCCTCCTCCTCCTCCTTCTCCTCCTCCTCCTCCTCCCGCTCCTCCCCATCCTTGCTCATTTTTTGTAAACGTGTAAACGTAACGTTTCCCTTTTCCTGATGCCCCTCCTCCTCCTCCTCCTCCTCCTCCTCCTCCTCCTCATCATCATCATCATCCCCTCCTTGTCATTTCTTGTAAACGTATGTGATGCCGCATCGGTTACGCAAGAACGCGCGCAAACCGCACTAGTTTGGCATCCAACGCGCGCGTATAGGGCTCCCAGCGATGCCAACATGGCGTTGGGAACGCAGGTTGACGTTGGGATCGCAGGGGCATGTCGGGAACGCAGGATGATGTCGGGAACGCAGGGCGAAGCAAGATGATGTCGGGAACGCAGGGGGAAGCAGGATGATGCCGGGAACGCAGGGCGAAGCAACGTGATGTCGGGAACGCAGGTTGAAGCAACATAATCTCGGGAACGCAGGCTGCGTTCCCAAGGACCTCTGGGGGGTGCCGGAATGGGCCCGGAAGGCTCCCAAGCGCCGGGAGCAGAAATTCAACATTTTCGAAAAAAAAAAAAATGTGTATTGGAATGGTTTTTTTTTGGCGCGGCCTCGGAATTCAATTTTCCGGCGCCGGCCGGGCGCCGGCGTCGGATTCGGCTCAGGCGCCGGCCCGGGCGCCGGCCTGGGGGTCCGGCTCGAGCGCCGGCCCAGGTGCCGAATTGGCCCGGAAGGCCTCCCGGGCGCCGGGAGCAGAAATTCAGCATTTTCGAAAGAAAAATGTGCATTGGAGTGGCCTTTTTTCGGCACGGCCGGGAAATTCATTTTTCCGGCGCCGGCCGGAGCCGGCGCCGGCGCCGGATCCGCCCCGGGCGCCACCCCCAGCGCCGCGGCCCGGGCGTCCGGCTCGAGCGCCGGCCCGGGTGCCGGAATTGGCCCGGAAGGCTTCCCGGGCGCGCCTCGGAATTCATTTTTCCGGCGCCGGCTGGAGCCGGCGCCGGCGCCGGATTCGGCTCAGGCGCCGACGCGGGGGCCGGCCCGGGATGCGTTAAAATTTCATGTGTTCGTTAATTAATTATTGAATTAATTAATTAATTAAAAATTCATCAATTAATTAATTAATTAATTCATTAGTTAATTAATTAATTAATTAATTAGTTAATTAATTAATTAATTAATTAATAAATTATTAAATTAATTAAATTAATTAATGCATTATTCATTTATAATCAATTAATGAAGCAATTAATGAATGAAAGAATTCACGCAGAAATGGGTTAACGCTCCCGCGCCGCGAGGCTCCAATCCAGGTGCGCATTCAGGAATTAATTGAGGAATCAATTCACGAATGAATTCAGGAATTGGGAGAGAAAAAAAAAAGCTTCGGACTCGATTTTTCACGCTCTAATTCAGGAATCAATTCAGGAATCAATTAAGGAATCCATTCAGGAATCAGTTCAGGAATCAATTCAGGAATGAATTCAGGAATCGCGAAGGTCCAATCCAGGTGTGCATTCAGGAATAAATTCAGGAATCAATTCAGGAATGAATTCAGGAATTGGCAGAAAGGGCTTCGGACCTGATTTTTTACGCTCCAATTCAGGAATGAATTCAGGAATGAAGTCAGGAATGAATTCAGGAATGCGTTCAGGAATCAATGCGTCCCGCGCGGTCATTGATGGGTCGCGACACTGCCACCCCCATCAATGAAGCATTTTCTCTTCTCCCCCACTGCTCTGATGCTGTCCTGTTGTTCTTGTTTCAACCGTTCTCCTATCTTCTGTTCTCCTCCTCTCCTCTGCTCACCTTCGCTGCGATTCTATAATTTTGTATCACCGTCCTTTCTGCCAGGAATCCGGAAATCAAGTAATTAATTGATTAATTAATAAGTTAATTAATTCATTTCGATCGGATCCGAACTTGGAATCTGGACTCAGGAGTCCAATGAAAAGATGTAGAACCCCCGTCACCAACGAAAACGATTTTCTCCTCTAGACCTCTTTCGAAATCCTAGGTTACATATCAGCTTCAAATGAATTTATGTAATGTAATGGAAAATAATTCGGACGTAATTTCCCAAATTTATGTAATTGTGAAAAACGAGGAGGTACGTTGAGATCCCCCAGGAATGCAGTGACATCCAGATTGAGATCCAGCAGCTGGAGAGCCAGCTCAAGGTGGCGGCAGCGGCGGCAGTGGCGAAACATGCAAGCCCAGCGGCAGCAGGTACCCTCGCAGGCTTCGCCCAGCAGAAGTTCGGCGGCATGGCCGACTCAGCCGAGTTCCAACAGAAGACCGACGCCATGGCCGCGGAGCTCAACAGGGAGTACAACAGGGTCGCAGCAGCCGCCGCGAGCCAAACGGCCGAACCACCAGATGCTGCCACCAGCGCCAGCGCGACGGCCTCGTCGCCGGCAGCCGAGCCGCCGCTCAAGGTCGAGCAGCAGGCCGCCGACAAGCCTGCGGGGCACGACTCCGATGACGTGGAGCTCATGGAGACCAAGAAGCCCCTCGGCTTGGCGGCAGGCGCCGAGCGGATCTCCCAGGCGCTCGAGGCGGCTACCCAGCTCCAGGCTGATGGAGCGATGGGGCCAGCGGCCGCCGACACGGCCCGCCGCCTCCGCCAGCGCGCCCCCCAGGAGAAGGCGGGGAAGTCCGCCAGCGCAGCGGATGATGCCAACAAGTCAGGCGGGTAACTTTCGAATCGTTTCGATTAGCGGCAATTGTCGGGGCAGCGTCAAGACTTTTGTCAAGTCCGACTCGGAGGCCCGACAATTTCAGATCGTCCGTTGCCAAGAAACCAGGATGCAGGGGGCCGAAGTTTTGGAAGCTACCCCGCGGTGTGCGAAAAGGGGTTGGCATGCCGTAATCTCGGCAGGGGTCCGTTCTGAATGCGGGGCAGCCATTCAAGGAACCGCCGCCCTAATACGTCATGGGTTAGATCTCGGGGTTGCCAAGATCAATTTCGAGGCCGACACGCCGTCAGGGAGAGTCGCCGCTGTGGCTCTAGAGGTGCCAGGGCACGCTCAGTTTCTCCTATGCTCCGTCTATTTAGAAGACAAGGTAGGCCTGAGCGAGACCAACCTTGACCTGCTGGCGCGGGTCGCGCAGCTGGCGCAGGAGCACAGACTACCGTTGGTGCTAGCAGGCGGTTTCAATCTCCCTCCTTCCAAGCTCCTCCGCTCCGACTACTGTTCAAGAACAGGAACATGCGCGCTGGCTCCGTCGAAGCCGACCCTTTACACCAAGAAGACTAAGACCCTCATAGACTATTTCCTCGTCTCCAAGCGTTTCAAAGACTACGCGCGAGAGCCCGTGGTCCTCAAGCAGCGCCCCCATCAGCCCCCACGGGCCCGTGTACTTTGATCTGGCCGTGGGGTCGCCCTTCCTAGTCCCCGCGCTGGTCAAGCCCCAGAAGCTCCCGACCAAGACGCCCGTGGGGCCCCTGCAGCAAACTGCTGAATGGATTAAATCAGGCGCCGCCCTGGACCAGATGGAAGGATTCCTGGCCCAGGAGCTGAACTTCAGAGAGCTCGAAGGCGCCCTTAACGAAACCGACCAGACGCTCACGACGGACCTGGTGGACCACACAAACACGATAACGGATGCCCCCCTGAAAAGCACAAGAGTTCGGGGCCAAGAGGCCCAGATCAAATGGGTGCCAACGCGGGAAGCCGAATGGTATCATAGATGTAGCTGGCGATCGTTTACGGGGCCTCTCCGTTGGCTCAAGAACAAGCTGACGGACATGCACCGAGCCTTAGAAAAGCACGACTTCCAGAACCTCGATTTCCAGAATGCCTCTGAGGATCTCCAGTCCCACCCGAACGCCTTCGACGAAAACGAGGACCTGTGGACCCTCTTGGGAGCCATCGAAGTCGCGGCCCAGACGGTGCTGCTGGATGCTCAGAACGGCAACCTGAATTTGGCCGTGGCTCGCGAAATCTTCGGCGCGTTTTTCGATGACGTCGGCGAAGCCCTGGGCCGAGAGATCCAACAGGACAAAACATTGGTGGCCAACATGTGGAAAGACTGGGTCAAGACCAGCATGAAAAGGGGGGTCGGTTGGGGCCACAAATGGACGAAAGACCTTTCGACATGGAGACCTCAGAGAGTTTGGATACAAGGTGAAGGTAGTTGGACAGGACGACCGTCCGAGCTGCTGTCCGCCGAGGCCGATAGATTAGACAGTATCTGGACGACCGAGCCCCAAGAAAACAGACGCCGACAGAAGCGCCCCGGCCCCGAGGCCTGGAGAGAGCTTCCCCCGATTACCGCCGAAGACGTCCTCCAGGCTTCCGGGACTTTCAGCCGCGACACGGCGTCCACCTACGATGGCTTCCACCCTGGGCATTTCTCCCTGCTGCCGCTGACAGAGCGTGAGCTCGTCGCCCGCTTCCTCAACGCTGTCGAGGCGGTGGGGATCTTTCCGTTGCAGGCGAGAGCTACCGTCACGACCCTGATTCCCAAGCATAAACAGCAGGAGGCGACAGAGACTCCTAGTCATCGTGGCATTGGTTTGATGACAGCAATCTAGAGGACCTGGGCCCGAATACGACAACCCATCGCCAGAAAATGGGAGACAGAGAACCAACGCCCCTACCTGGCCCACCAGTCGGGCCGAGGAATCCTGGAAACCGCGTGCCTACAAGCTTTTCAGGCCGAGTCGGCCCACGATGAGGGAACCGCCAGATTCACGGCAGCCATCCTCTGGGACCTTTCGAACTATTACGAGCATATCGATCGCGATAAGCGGTTTACCCGGGCTGTCGAAACTAATTTCAACCAGGCCATTGCCGCCGTGAGTTATAATCAGCATGTAGGACCGAGGCTCGCAGCGAGCCAAGGTCTCGCGACGTTTGTGGGCAGCCCGCAGTGCGGAATTCCAGCGGGCTGCAGTTTCGCTACGTTCATCGCCCAGATGTGTTGCCTTGTCCCGCTCGACGTCTGGATCCAAGACAATCCGAATATAGAACTCCACGTGTTCATAGATGACCTCCCCCCCAGAGCCAAGATAAGAGCCCCACGAACCTAGTTGCAAACCTCTCCTCCGCCGCCCCCCAGCATGAAAGAGACGATCGAAATCGACCTGGGATGCAAAATCGCCAAACGCAAGTCGGCCGTCCTCGCGTCGTCGCAGTCGGTCAGGAACCCCCTTGTGCGTGCCCTGGGACCACTAGCAGGACCCCAGACGGAGAAGCGGACAGACTCGGCAGCCAACCTAGGCATCGATTACACGGCGGGAGGACGGACTCGCTCTCGCCGAGGAAGAGCCACACTCAGCGGACGTTTCGCCAAGTTGAGATCCCGCAAGCGCAAGCTGATGGCGCTGAAGCAGGCGGGAGCAGACATGCGCAAGCTGTACCAAACAGGCTTGGACCAAGCCAATCATTATGGAACGGAGGTGGCGGGGCTTACAAACAAGGAGGTCCGTGAAAGCCAAACCATCTATCTCAACATTGTTGGGCCCCGAAGCCACGCGAGATCCCATTCGCTGCGTCTGCGCCTCTTGGGGGGCCCGACGTGGAAGGCTGCGTTGGGCCCATTGATGCACTGCGGATTAATGGTCTGGAGGCTTTCTGCCCAACCAAAGATTTTGGGGATGACGCACAGCGAGTTCCGAGGCAAAGTCACGAACATCATGAAGAGGCCCCCCAAGACATGGACAACCGGCCGAGGACCATAGGCCACCTTATTGAGCCACCAAAGGATCAACTGGACCTTGAGGACCCCCTTTGAGATCGAGACCTCCGAGGGCCTGATCCTCCTGCTCACGCGTGTGCCGCCGGCGCTTCTGAAGTTTCATATCGAGGAGGCCTGGAAGGCGAACCCCGAGAGGAAGGCGGCAGAGAAGATGGGTCGACCGCAGGAAAGGTTGGACGCCTCTGCCGCCAGATAGGTCCTTGCCGATCCCTCCCTCTCCAACTCCGAAAGGAGCAGCTTGATGTCCTACCTCGGTCAATGTCTGCGGACCCGAACTAGACTTGCTGCATCCGGATCTGACATTGACACGACGTGCCCTTGCGGATACGAGAGAGACGACATGACGCATAGGTTCGCCCCAGAGCAGCTCCCCCCGCCCATGGTTTCCAGTTGTTGCCGCCAGCCTGCATAAACAGCCCCGAGGGATTCGGCTTTGCCTGGGAGTTTTTGTTGACGGAAGTTGTTTCAAACAGGGGGCCCCGATCTGGCACCTGACTGGATGGGCTGTTGCCGCGCTAAGCGATGACGGCGAGTGCAAGGCGCACCTCTCGGGACAGACGGGAGAGCTGCTGCCAGCAACCTCGCCAGCAGCCGAGCACCTAGCCATGGCAGTCGCCCATATGTGTCCCCGTGTCACCTGCATTCATTCGGACCACCTAGGGGCCATAACCATATATGGCCAAGCGGGTTTCGATTGGAAGAATATATGTGCAGGGTTAGAAGTGCTCGCAAAAAGGTAAATACAGTGGGGGGGACCCTTCCTAGGAAATGTAGAGTAAAAGCCCAGCAGGAGTTAGAAACTTTACCTAACAGATCCAGGGAGAAATACCTGCCCGTGGGAAATGATACAGCCGATAGACTTGCGACAAACGCTGCCAGTAAAGCTGGAGGGCCTTCGGCCGCGGAGGCCCAAGATTTTGACGCGAGCCACGGTTTCCTGCTGCGGTTTTAACGGTTTCTCGCGAAAGGCCTGCCGACCTGGCCCGCGATCGCCCCCAAACCTGGCAGCAAGGCCTGCGAAGGGCCAAATTTCAAGCCCGAAAGGGCCCCCCTGGTAGGCGCCGCCCTGCTTGCCCCCCTCCTGCCTCCGACCTCCGTCCTTCCTGAGGTCCCTGGGGCCGATGGTGGCGACCCTCGTGAGGGCGACCACGAAAAGGGAGGCGCCCACCAGTGGGTTGTAGTAGAAGAGGGCTTCTGGATGTGCGAACTCTGCCGAGTCCGAGCACGCTCAGAGGCCGCGCGTGTGAGACGAGACGCCCAGACCTGTCCTGGGCACTGTGCGAGCCTGTCGGCCCTTTCTGAGCAAAGGCATGGGCACGACATATATGTTTTCGACCGTCTCGAAAATGACAGCTGCGTTTTGGCCTGCTGGGCTTGTGGCGCTTACAGCGAATTCTTCCCCAGGGCGTTTAAGGGCGAATGCCTTAGGCGCCCCACCAGCAATAATAAGGTCGCAACCCTGAACTGTTTCAAGACCTGCCGCCACCCCAAGGGAGGCATGCGTAGCAGGCCTTGTTTCAGCCCCCCCATCACCCTTGATATGCTCATCAAGGAAGCGCGGGATGCGCTAGGGGAAGTACAGTAAGCAAGACAGACAGAACTCAGTCAGATGCGCTGGTCCTCCTCCTCCTCCTCCGCTTCCGCCTCCGCCTCCCCTCCCCACCCCTCCTCCTCCTCCTCCTCCTCCTCCTCCTCCTCCTCCCTCCCCTCCTTCCTCCTCCTCCTCCTCCTCTCCTCCTCCCTCCTCCTCCTCCTCCTCCCTCCCTCCTCCCTCCCCCCTCCTCCTCCTCCCCCTCCCCTCCTCCTCATCCTCCTCCTCCTCCTCCTCCTCCTCGGCTCCCTCCCTCCCCTCCTCCGCCTCCGCCTCCGCCTCCGCCTCCGCCTCCGCCTCCTCCTCCGCCTCCTCCTCCTCCCTCCTCCTCCTCCTCCTCCTCCTCCTCCTCCTCCTCCTCCTCCTCCTCCTCCTCCTCCTCCTCCTCCTCCTCCCCCCGGCGGGCTCGCCGCCGAACCGCGCGGGCACGCGCGGGGCCCGCGCGGCCCTCCGCCGCCTCGAGATATCGCGCACGGCCGCGCACGGCCTCGATCGCAACTGGCTTTCCGGAGGCCGTGCGCGGCCCTGCACGCGCGCGGCACGCCCTTCCGGGCCTCCGCCCGCCAGGCTGCCGCGGGGTCTGTGCAGAAAGACGCGGAGGGAAGGAGGAGGAGGAGGAGGAGGAGGAGGAGGGGGAGAGGAGGAGGAGCAGCGGTGCGCTAAGAAGGCGGAGTCTCCTCGTCAGCGGCGGCAGCGCCCGCCCGCGGCCGAGCTCCTCACATGAAGTCGTTGTCGACCCCATCGGCGACGGCGTCGAAGGCAGTGTCGAAGGAGTTGAAGTCGAGGCCGTCGCTGACGGCAGTGTCGATCTCAGTGTTGTCTTGGCCGTCAGCGACGGCAGGATGGGGCGCTGCAGGCACGGATGCATCCAGTCCGCGGGGCGCAGCATGATGCCCGTCTCGAGGCAGATCTCGGTGGCCAGCTGGTGCAGGTGTGCGCCCGAACTCAGGGCGGTTGCCACCCATGTCCAGACGATCCAACGCAGCACGGCGGGCAGAGAGGTGTGCAGAGTAGTCATCACGCCTTCGTTCAGGACCATTCTTCATCTCCAGGTACATGTAGTAGGACAGTACAAGCCTCCTCATCGTAGCCCACATCGATTTTTCGTGCGAATCGTCACGCTCGTATTCTCCCTCATCGCCAAGGCCAATCCTCGCCAGAACAGTATCATGAGAAAAGGCACGAGGGAGGCATACATGATGTTGAAGACGAGGACATACAAGGTAGTGTTGAATAGCGTCGTCGGCATCACATCCAAAGGCACATTGAGCTCGCTCAGGGTGAACATGCATTCTCGAGGATGTGTGCCACCCGCCTGCCAAAGTCCGAACGACAATCCACCGCCACGAAGGAGACACCTTGGCTAGGAAGGATTTCAGGTGGAGCCACCTCATCCGCAAACTCCGCATGGATATCGAAATGCCATACCACTTTTGCAGGCGCTTGAAGATGGTCTGATGAAATCTGTCAGGGAACATCCGCGACGTGATTTGTTGAAGGAAGCATCGTTGAGGTCGCGGACGGTGTCCAGCTGCACGTGCGTCCTCAGCCGTCTTGCGGGCAATCTCAGCAGCAGCTTCCAGGGATGAGCTCGATCGCGTCGGTAGCAGCGGGGACTGGCCCAAGTTCAGGGCGGCGTAGCGCTGCACTATAGCCATTGGCTCTTTCCAGAAAGGGGGTGACCATCGTCCCCTCGCAAATGCAGGTAACGGGCAGTATTGGACCGCCATGGCATCGAGCAAGCCTAGAAAGTGCGTCCAGCCTACGATCGTGTAGTTGGCCATGCGCCACATCGTGGCAACATTGTACAGCTTGAGGGATGTTGGCGAAGGGGACGTCATCCATGTCGACATCGATAGGATATCCTGAAGCCTGAACGTGCTCGGGGGCATACGCAGAACACGATGCAGGGCATGTATTTCTCGTGTCAGAGCCACTTTAGGAAGCCAGAAGAATTGCGCGAGGTAGCTCAGGACCGTGATGCTCGAGGCCTGATATAGCCGTGCGAGTGCATCCGTCGGGGCACCAGAAGTAGACAAGGCAAAGAGACGGTCCCACCACTTCGGGACCGCCTTCAACCATTGCAATTCATTGGTCGCTCCAGGTCCAATATGTGCGCCAAGGTAGACACCAACATCAGCAATCAAGAAGCTGCTCCAAGCTGGAATCTGTTCTGCCAAGAAAAAGTGAATCACAGACCGTACCTGATCGTCAAGAGCAGCCCAAAGGGGGATGATCACACACTTGGTCACATTGATGGCGAGGTGGCCGTACTTTTCTGCGCAGTCGAAGACCTGGTGGATCTTGGGCAGGAGACGCAAATGGTTCAGGTGAACGCCTAGATCGTCAGCGCATGCGGATGCAGAGCCTTCTTCTTCGGTCGGGAGAATCTCGGCAATCGCTCTGAGAATGACATCCATGGCGATGGCCCATATGGTGCCAGAAAGAGGGCAGCCCTGCGCGACACCAGAACGCATGTAGCACACGAAGCGGTAGGCGCCGTCCAGCGTGATCATGGCCTGGCCACCATCGTAGAGGGCTCGTACGGCATTGATGAAGCCCTCGGCATATTGAAAGTTAGCGAGCGCTGCAAACAACCACTGCCTTCCCAGCGACGGGAAGGCCGCCGCAATGTCGAACAGGATCTGGACAGGATGTTCTGACCCAGCAGATGGCCTCCATCCAGCAATCCTCCCCAGCGTGTCCATGATCATTATGTTATTGCAGAAGTTGCGGCCTCTGATGAAGCCTTGTTGCATAACATGCGCCCGCTGCTCCACGGTAGTTTTCATCTGCTCGTTGATGGCCGCCGCGAAGATCTTGGAATCGGTGTTCTTCCTGGAGATCGGCCGCAGGGCCGCTGCAAGCCGAGTGCAGGTAGTGTTGTCCATCTCCTCCGTGCCCTTGGGAATGAACGAGAACAGTGAGTCATTGAAAGAGAAAGGTGCCACTCCAGTCTCCATCGCCTGCCATGCGATGTCATCTAGCGCGTCCAAGGCACCCGGCGTAACCGTCCACGCTCGATACGGAAGTCGGTCCGGTCCTGGTGCTGATGCACGAGCACGCTGAGCGGCACGTCGGAGCGCCGCAACCGAAGGAAGAACCAAGGCAGGTGGTTGAAAAGGAGGAGGCGCGTGCCGTACAACAAACTCCTTCATACCAATCTCGTCGACGGGCTTGTCGGCAAAAATCGGGAGCCAGTGCTTCTGCAGCTCGTCCAGCATGTCCTGAGGTGATTTGACAACGGTGTCGGAATCAGGGATACGAATACCGACCAGTGTGAGAATACGTGCAAACGGGGCCCAAGCCCGAGCACGACGCTGTAGAATGCGTGCTTGCTTCTGTTGGTGTTCAGCTTCAGGCGCTCGTTGGGCCAGTGCGGCTCGACGGGCAAACGTCAGCGCACGCTCCTTTCTGTTGATAAAGTGTTGGTGGTGGGCAAGACGCGAGATTTCTGCGAACTCCACCTCCGAGCGCAGCGAGACATTGCCTTCCTCGATGCTCAGGAACTGCTCACCAAGCGCGTTGAACGACATTAGGGCCCCCGCAAGCTCGAAGTCCTGCCGCCATACCGCACGAGAGATGGAGCGCAGGGCCAGCAGCTTAACTTCATCAGAGAACTGAAAACGACGTCCTCCAGGCAATTCAAGGAGATGATTGCGTGTAAGTCGAGCAGCTTGGACCATGTTGTCTTTCGTGATTCTCCACAACATAGGCGGGCTTGCGCACTTAGTGCGAGAACAGGACATCAAGTGCTCATAGAACTGCTGGTAGAGCGGGGTCTGGAACAAGAAGTCAGGGATCTGTTGAACTTCATCAACCTTGGGCCTGGCCGTCGCTATGGTAAGCCCCAAGATCGCATGGTCACTAAGCCGTCGGTCACTCAGTAGTGTCGGGTCAACCAGCACTGCCAACTTCAGCGAGAGATTGGGAATAACATGTGGGGGGAGCGAGGTGAAGACTCTATCAATTCGCGTTTGTCGAAGTGTATGTGGATCAAAACGAGTTGGCTCACCAGTCGTAACTTCCGTCAATAAACCAAAGAGGCGTCGCCAGAACGCCTGCTGGAAAGCATCTCCTCGAACAGTAGGGAGTAGAATTGGAGCAGGCGTGACGAATGACACAGCTGGTTCATCGTGAATATTGAAGTCGCCCATGGCTATGAAGATCCGCGATCTCGGCGACGAAGAGGCCCATGCAGCATAGCGTCTCCATTTGAAGTCTATCTCCTTGCGATGACGAGTGGTGAGGTCAATGTTGTGGATATTCATAACGACACCAACACAAGAAGAGCCAGCAAAGACCTCCGCAACCTGGACGCGCCCAACTGCGAGGACAGAGTGGACAATCGTGAGCTTCGTGCCAGAGGTGTGTATTCGGTCCGCTGGTAGCGTCGGTGCCCACGTCGCAGTCGTCCTCAGCGGACGGTGGTCTTCATCATCCCGTGGGAGGTCTTGAAACTGACAACCGGGTGACGAAGAAGAGGTGGGTGAAGAAGAAGAACTCGAGGAGGAGGAAGAAGTAGCATTGCCCACATCCAGACTGGACGACGCTCGTGATGATGAAGAGCAGCACCCCGAGGCGCCAGAAGCCGTCGACGTCGGGGCCTCCGCTGCGAGATCTGCGATATCGATGGGTTGGCCGAGGGCGTCCACTTTCGGAATCAGCATGGCCACTCCACCCGTACTCGCAACTCCGCCACCACTGTAGAGGACATGATATTTGAAGGGTAGGGCCCCAACTGCTCGGCGAAGGCGTGGACCAGACCCGTGAACTTCTTGGATCAAGATGAGGTAGTTCATGCGCATGTATTGTTTCAGCAACTCGAACTTCTGTTTTCGCTTCTTGGTATTGATCGTGAGGAGGCCCCTAGCGTTCCACGACACCAGCTTGAACTGGGAGGGCGACGCGTGGGAGCCAGTGATGCTACCCCCACGACACTCCTCTGTCCTCGGCGAAGAAGTCGTTGAAGGCGTGCTCAATAGCGGCAGTGTCGATGTGAAGCTTCGTGGCCTGGGCATAATTCCAGATGATCTTGGTATCGATGTTGGCCGCAGCGCCCACGTCCAGACGCACCAGAGGCACGCCCACCGCAGAAACACGACCTTTCTGTTTGAAGGGGCGGAAGTCGATGTCGGGCTTGGATTCCTTGAGGAGGAGGTGCAAGCGTCTAGTCTGGATCTCTCGTCTGATCTGTCGCGGGCTCCTGTCTGTCGAGACATACAAGGGTATCGTTTGGCCCGCAACCGACATAGCCGAGAACTGGCGCCAGCTGCCACCCGCGAGCTTGAGGGCACGAGCCAGTGCCACCGCTCTCGGAGAAACCACAGCAGGGCCGCCAAGAAGACGAAGAATGAAACGTCGGGCAGGTACATCACCTTGAAGCGTGGCCGTGGAGAAGTCGACTCCAGAATCCCTGAACCAACCCTCGAGGGCCTGCTGAACCAGCTGCGGGGCCACAATGTCTGGAGCTCCGATGGAGAAGACCGCGGGGTCAGGAGGCCTGTCGAAATCGGACTCGGCGATGACATCAGGGACCGCCGTCTGCGCTTCCGCGATCGCCAACGCCTTCTGGATGGTGGCGATGGCTTCCTTGTGGCGTTTCTGCTCGGCCTCGGAGTCCTGGATCCTCTGCTTGAGCTGCGCCAACTCGCTCTCGTTTGCGTCGATACGTTTCGCCACGGCAGCCTGCTCCGCATGGATCGCCGTCGCCACCGTGATAGCCGTGGCGCGTTTGAACTCGGCCATGGTGGAGTCCACGTGCTCCGTGAGCTGCCTGTAAAGGGACTGGTGGATGGCCTCCACTGATCCTGGGGCGGCCTCCACAGCTGGACCAGCGCCTGCTGCAGCGGCGGAGGGTACTCCTGCGGCACCAGGTGTGGCGGTACCAGCTGCTCCTGCTCGCCAGGGGTCGGCACGATGAAGGGGATCATCCTCTGGTTGGGTGGGGAAGGCCTCCAAGTCTCTGGCGATCGATGAAAGCTGCGACTCGGTGAGGGCTGGGTAGGGCGCCGTCGCACCGCCTGCCGCAGGAGGCGGTCCACCAGCGGGTCCACTTGCTCGCTGAGGATGCGGTCGATGGTCTGCCGCAGCTCGCTCGTCTCGGTCTCCGCGCCGTCCGTCTCGACGCCGGTCCCGCTCATGCCGACGCTCTCGCGGCTCAGCAGGGCGAGGTCTAGCACTGTCGTAGTCCCGAGGAAGCCGCCGCTCTCTCCGCGAACCCCCACTGCGCGAGGTGCGCGACTTGTCGTGGTCAGAATCACTGCTCGACATGATGGCAACACCAGTGCCAGCAGCACTCCGAGGATATGGACGAGGAGCCCCTCCTGGCAGCGGCGGCCGCAGCGGGGAGCAGCGCACATGAAAGAGCAACGAGGACTGGATGGGAGCCTACCCCGCTTAGGCAGTGAAGAGGTGACCATTTTGGCTCTTGAGCCAAAATGGCTACGGGGGGAGAGGAGGAGGAGGAGGAGGAGGAGGAGGAGGAGGAGGAGCAGCAGCAGCAGCAGCAGCAGCAGCAGGAGGAGGAGCGTAGAGAGGAGGGCCGTCTCTCCCGCCCTACCCGCGGGTGGCACGCGCCGTTCCCGCACGGCCGCGCACGTCCGTGCGCAGCCGGCCTCCGGGGCCGTGCGCGGCCCTGCACGCGGGGGCACGCCCTCGCGCCTCCGCCCGCCAGGCTGCCACGTGGTCTGTGCAGGTCGGGGCGGTCGAGTACTCGTCATCGCTCGGACGTCCATTTCCTGTGCTTGTTTCGGTTTCGTGCGTGGTATTTTCGCCAAGTGATCAAGGATGGTCCTCGCCGAAGGGAACATGCACACGTCCGAGCGATGCCAAGAGTGCACCCCCGCGCAGGGTCGAAAGAGGTCTGAATTTTAGAGAAGGGGCTGCACGCCAAGCGTGTTTGCCTTAGGCAGCTGTGCAGGTCCAGCTCTTCGAAGCTCCAACGAAAAAAAAACAGATCCCCTAGAAACGGCGAGGGCCCAGTCAAGATCCTCACTTCTCTTCGAACGACATGTGGGATTCCATGAAAGCACCTGATTGCTCTCAGGATTTCTATTGGGCGTCGCTCTGGGGAGACCGAAAGACGCCGAGACCGCTGCCCTCCTGGGGTGCGTTCCGACCAGCATTTCGAGGCGACTCCAGCGGCGGAGGCGAAGAGGCCTCCCAGGAGGCCCGACAGGGGGAAAGCGAGGCAAACGTAGAGGTGTCGGTACCTGTTCCTCCTCTGAGGAGTGTAGCTCCCCCCCCTCGACCGAACTCCCCGTAGCTTCTCTTACCGAATGGCTCTAACCGAAGAGCTCTGAGGAGGTACGAGGCTGGCACGCGGATGTACGGGGCCTGCTCGAGCGGCAGAGCGGGAGCACAGCGAGCCTAGCCAGTGCAGCTTTGGGGGGCCCTCCCACACCCAGGGAGCGCTCTGCTGGGAGCTGCCTGGGCGCTGCGCACGGTCCTACGCCCCCCCTCGAAATCAAACGCAAGGTTTTCCCACGACGTGGCGGCGCCCCCTGACCCCTAAAGTCAATGATCACGCCGAAACTGGCGCGTTCGCAATTTTTGCTTCCCCCGCAGGCTGCGATGCGCGCGCGCCCATCAGCACTGAAATTCGGGGGCGGGGGGGGGCGGGGATAAAAGCTTGGCGCTTGACTTCGAGGAGGGTTTTTGTTTTGAGGGAAAAGATGGGAGCGGACCGCATGATTCAAGAACCACCGTCGTAACGCGAATGCCCAGATTCGTATCATCTGGTTCCGTGCAATGCACGGCGGAGAAAATAAAACGCACCAGCGGAGCAACGCTCAGACCAACCTGCGATAGGCGAGCCGTCGCGCGCATTGGCAACAATATGCAACTAACGGGACAAGAAAACGAGGAGGGAGAGGGGGAGAAGCAGGAGGGAGGAAGGGAGGGAGGGAGGAAAACTGCACAGACGGAGCCAACATCAGGAGCTGGTTTACGCCACAGCTTAGGAGAACACTCTCCCAGCAAAATGTGGTCCTATGCACGCCGACCGCCCACGCACTATTTGGGCGATGCTGGAATGAAATGCCTGCCTCTGCGCAGCCGGGTCGAGGACCGTGAATGACCACGAAAACTCGCACAATGCACTGAGAAGGGCCGGAGGAGGAGGAGGAGGAGGAGGAGGAGGAGGAGGAGGAGGAGGAGGAGGAGGAGGAGGAGGAGGAGAGGAGGGAGAGGACACGAAATACCAGTAACGAATTCCGCATCGTATTCAATCGGCCCAAAGCCGGCCGGCCGGAGGCCCGAATGCGCGACCACAGGAGGTGCGCTGAGATTGAAACACTAGCTATGAAGGAGAGCCCGGCCAGGCCAACGAAAGCAGAGAACCTGGACCTGACATGAGGGCGAGGAGGAAAGGAGGAGCGAGGGGAGGGGCGGGGAACTGCCACAACGCCCGCGTGTGGCGCCCGTACACTGCCCCACACGCCCCGGCCAGCCACGAAACAAATAAAGGACCCGATCAGCCGCATGAGTGACGCCCATCACTTTACAGAGCTCCATCACAGACGAAACACTCGATATGCCTCCAGCGATATGCCTCCAGCGTCCTGACACTGATTCAAGACACCACGTCGGGCGCAAATCTCTTGAACCATGGACGTTTGTTGGCCATTCTCCGGGGGGCTAGCACGGACACAAACAAAAAAACTGGTCGACAGTCAGTTTTTGACCGTCGACAGACAGAGCAAACACCACGACGGGCGCAGGAGGAGGAGGAGGAGGAGAAGGAGGAGGAGGAGGAGGAAGAGCGGGGCGCGCGAGGGCTCAGGTCACGCCTCGGGGTCGCTTGAAAGCGCGGCTCACGAGCGCGCGCGACTTGGGGTGGAACTCCGTGGCCTGCCGCACGTATCCGCGAAAGAGTTCTGATGCATCGGTCCTGTCGGCGCCGTGCCGCACAGCCCCGTGGACCCGGTAGAACGCATACACAGCAATCGCCCTGAGAGCAATAACCTCTTCGTTGTCTAAGCTGGGGTTCGCCCACGACGAAGACGCGACGTGCACCCCGACAAAATCATCTGTGAGAAACTCAACGGCTGGTCTGGCGAGGCCCAAGCACCTGGAGGAGAGGTCGTGGTACAGTCGGCAGCCGGCGTAATGCTCCTTGGAATTAGGGCCACCACAGCCAAGGACACAAGACGGCATCGACTGAACCCGCGTAGACTTGACCCAACCATCCAATGCAGCACGAAAGATCGCCGCAAGGACCCGTGGGGCAACCGTCGTGGTCAGTCTCTGGGTATGTCGTACAAACCGCCCCACTCGGTGGCCAGGTAGTGTGGCACAGGTCCACCGATCCAGCCGGCGACGCAGATGCACCAGCGCAGCGTGCTCATGTGGAGGTCGAATAATAATCGTGAGT